>ML782661.1:312859-378070 GCA_009831015.1 Picea engelmannii
TCTTCATAAGCTAAGATAAACTGAAATGAAGTACAGAAAAGGAAACATGGATATTTCTGATATTGAAAACGAAAGGAGACTGCAATTTTATTATATCATAAGAGTCTATACAGTAGCACAAAAATGTATCCCCATTTGAACCCTTGTCTCTTAGAAAAGATAGGAATTTATAGCCTTACAATGTAATGATCAGATCTTAAAACTGTGGATCTATCTTTCTAAAAACAGTAAACAGAAACTGTATATACAGAGTAGTAGGAAAAGGTCCTTAGAATAAGAAAAATCCCTGTATTCTAGTCTTCAAAATGTGTTGAACAGTTGATGATGTGAAGATCAGCCTTCCAAGGATCTTTGGCTTGTTATCCTGAAGATAGAAATCGAGTTGGATGATGTGTCATTTGATCCCTATCATTTTTCCCTTGAAAACGACCAAATCTAGTCAAAATATTCCCTTTTGACTTTCATCTCCAAGAATGGCCTTCAGATTTTGATTTGATAATTAATAACCAGCTTATTGAAGAAGATTTCATACCAATCCAACTCGAAAATCTTGAATCTGAGCAAGAATTCAGTTTTTCTGGCCGTGACAGGATTTCACCAGCTAATTTACCTGAAAATCCGCTCCTTAGCTGATGAAAGGTGGAGCTTTCACCAGCTAACTAGCAAAACTCAAGACGGGTTAGCTGGTGAAAGCGCAGATTTTTTTAAAATCAAATTTCTCAGCCATGGAGAGTCTATTTTTCATGCTTGAATAGTCGATCGACATCTACAAATCCTAAGCTTTCCAATGGTTCTTTCAAATATACATTTGGAGCCCGGGAAGCTAGTCAAATATTCCCTACAATATTAGGCATCATTCTTTCAAAAATGCTAGTGCATTTTTTATCGCTAACACCTACTACCCCTGGAAACCATGGCAGATCCCAAAGTAAAGAAACACCCAAAGGTTCTCTTCTTGTCCACTGTGTTCCTTGATCGATCAGAGTCAGTATATCCCTACAATCTCATGTCAATACTGGAAGTATCTCTCATACCATGTCCAATTGTGCCTCACAAGTATCTCAACACTTCCTTCACAACAATCTAGTGTGTCTATCTCGACTGACTCATAAACTAGCTAAATGCACTCACTACATAGAAAATATCTAGTTTGGTGTTAACCAGATACATCAATGATCCAATCAGATTTATGTACAATGTCATATGAATCTTGTCGAAATCGAAATAAGACACACTTAGTTTCTTCAGATTCATCACCATTGGTGTAGCCATGGGCTTACAGTTCATCATCCCAAACTTCTTCAATATCTCAACTATGTACTTCCCCTAACTTAGGAAGATCTCATCAGTTCTTTTCCACACCTCTAGTCCCAAGAAGTGGTGCATCATACCAAGGTCCTTCATATCAAACTCAGAGGCCAACACATACTTGCATTCAACATTAAGGCTCTCTATACCGGTGAGGAATAAATCATCAACGTAGAGGACCAAAATCAGGGATTCACCATTAACAGTCTTGTAGTACAGGTTGGAATCAACAACACTTTTTTTGAAGCCCAAATTCATCAAGTGTCCATCAATCCTCGCATACTAAGCTTGAGGTGCCTACTTGAGTCCACACATGGCCTTCTTCAACTTGCACACATGAGAATCCTCATGTATCATGAAACCATTTGGTTGCTTGATGTATACTTCTTCCTCAATCTCTCCATTGAGAAAGGTTGTCTTCACATCCATCTGATGTAGTCTCCAATCGATGGATGTTGCAAGGGAAATAATCGACCAGATAGAAGTGTATCGAGCAATAGGAGCAAATTTCTCCTCATAATCTATTCCCTCCACCTGAGAGAATCCTCTAGCAACAAATCTTGTTTTGTGCTTCTTGAATCTCCCATCGGCTATGTTTTTTATCTTTATAGATCCACTTGGAAGTCACTACAGATTTCCCCTTGGGTCTCGGAACAATATCCCACACATCATTCTTCATGATGGACTAATACTCCTCCATCATATCATCTCTACATACTAGATGATTAGATGCCTCCTCATAAAAGGAAGGCTTAGAATTAATGATGTGGCTCATATTTGCGGCATAGCATGAACATCTCTAAGGTCTCTTGCTCTCTCAAAAGGTACCATGAGGAGTTGTATGTCGTTCTGCCTCCTGCAGATTCTGACGTGCCCATGCAAGTCTCTTCTGACCTACTGCAATATCTCTAGGAACATAAACTGGAGCTTCAGGATCAACGGGATCAATTAGATCAATAGGCTCAATTGTCTCCCTCTAAACTATTGGAGGGTGAGGGGAAGAAGGAACCATCTCTTCCTATCTCTCACTATCAATCTCCATGTGAGATCCTCTAAATATCCTTAAGGATACCTCCTCCTCAAAGGTAGCATATTTTCTCACCTCAATCTGTCTCTGACCAAGGCTGTAGATTCAATATGCCTTTGAAGACTCACTGTACCCCACAAATGTACCCTTTTTTCCTGAATGGTCGAACTTGGTCCTTTCATCCTTGGGTATATGAATGTATACTAGACACCCAAATATCTTGAAGTGTCCAACCTCAGGCTTCACTCATGAAATGTGTCCATACTAGACATCTCGTGGTTCCCTTGTGGAACACATGGCTAAGACATATCAAGGTTCCCTCATGGAACCAATGTCTCACAAGACATATCGAGGTTTTCTCGTGAAACCAATGTCTTGGTTCCTTCATCTGACCATCTGAGGCACGTCAAGATGAAGTCCACATTCTTTGTTCCCTTTGACACTTAAGGTATATCTTCCTTCTTCTCTGGAGGTAACTCAATCTCTTCTCCCTCTAGATGTAGTACCGCCTCCCTCTCTATAGGATATCCATTTACATATGATTTTTCATGCCTTCCATTTATTGTCTTGTATGTTTTAACCAATATTTCACTTACAATCGTCACAATGCATTTTCACATTGCTCATTGTCTAGATGTGTGCATTAATCACATGTGAATCAACCTCAATTACCATCGCACCATTTAGAAATGATTTTCTAAACATTTATGAGCCTAATGGTAAGAGAATAGATCCAACTGAAAGATATATCTTGGTTTGTATTTCTTAGAGTGCAATTATCACTTTAATGCATCTAGAATTATGCAGTTCTTCTAGTTTGCACAAGAGTTTGTAATGCAGTGCATGGAACAGATTTATCCTTAATTGACATGTGAGACACCACTCTCGTTGGCAACATATTCTCATGAAATGAAATTGAAAGGAATCCTCATGGCAACTCCTCTCTCAAATAAAAAACCGATGGCTCGATGATGGCTCACCAAATTAGTCACTTAGCACACAGATCTTCACATGCCTTCTCCTTCAATTGATCCTAGTTGAACTATCTCTCCACATTGACAACTTGATATAGTCTCGATGCCTTATGCAAACATATGGCAATTTCACACCCAGATCTTTATAACGCCAACTTTGTTAAGGTTTAAGCTATTATTAGGTTTCTTTTCAATTTACTAGATAACCATAGCATAGGTAGGATCACTGAGAGAAACACAATCAAAATATACACAACATTTATCCCGGGAAACCCTCATGGGGAAGAAAACCCAACAAAACTTCCTTAATATAGATAGCCAATACAATGCTAATACAATAAACCAAACACTAGAGAATATCCTCTATTGAGCAATGTGCCTCTCTCTCTTCCTTCTTCTCCAACTGCAACTACCAAACTTGCGCTCTGGATGATCGAATGAGTGAATTGAACAAATGAGGCATTGGCTTCCTTTATTTATACAAACTGGCAAGGGCTGGAAAGGTGTCTCTTCATTGGGCAGGGCCGACTTGTCTTCTAAGTGGTTAAAACACTTTAAATTTCCTGGGGGACAACTTCTCAATTTGCATAATATATTTAGGGTTTGACCAATCCACAAAAGGGGATTTGGTCAATTACAATGCCCAACATGATCAATCCACAAAAGGGGATTGATATAATGAATAATAAATGAATAATAAATAGAATACTCTTTGTAGTTACAATATTTCAACACTCCCACTTAACAAGAAGGTTATTCTACAACATCATCAGGACAAAGAGAGGGCAACAACACCAAAAACATCTGGAACACTGACTCACATATCTATAAATAATCAGAAGTTTTTCTCAGCGTCAATATCATCATTCACAACAGGGATTTGGGATGGCATCATCATCATCTGCATCAACATGGATTAGTATAACACTAATACATCATCATCAATAATAGCACAAGGATGATACAACATCAACAACAACAGGATCACAACATGAAGGTCGGAGCATCAACGACAAAAGAAACATCAAAACATGAAGGCTGGAGCATCATCAACATCAACACTAGGCTAGAAATCTTTAGCACAAAGCTAGCATCTCAAGAACATCAGCACAAAGCTGGATATCTTCAACATGAAGTTGGCATCACAACAACATTAGCACGAGGATGGAAATATTCAGCTCGAGGTTGACATCACAACAACATCAACAGAACGTTGGAAATATTCATCACGAGGATGGAATCAAAACAACATCAGCACGAAGATGGAAATCTTCAACACGAGGATGACATCACAAAAACATCAACACGAAGCTGGAAATCTTCAGCATGAGACTGGCATCACAACAACATTAGCATGAAGTTGGAAATCTTCAGCACTAGGCTGGCATCAATACTACTCCCCCTTTCGAGGGAGGTCCTTTCTGACTACACCGAGCTTATCTGAAAAGTGCTCAAACTTTACATGAGATAGAGGCTTGGTCAACACATCAACAACCTATTCATTCATGCTAACACAGGGTTCTCTATCATCTTTATACAACTCTAGTTATCACATAGAATCATGGTTGCTTCCATATCCAGATTGAATAGACCTGTCAACAACTTCCAAAGCCATATGGATTCACAACCGGTGGAGCATGCAACAATGTATTCTACTTCTGTCGTGCTGAGAGAAATTTTTGATTGCTTCCTACTCTGCCATGAGATCATGGTTGACCCTAGACTGAAACAACATCGTGAAGTTATCTTTTTGTCAAAGATAATTCCAACCCAATCTGAATCAATATAACCACTCAATCTGAAGTCATGATCTCCATCATAAATGAGACCACAATCTAATATACCCTTAAAGTACCTCATCACATGTTTTGCAACAACTTGATGACCATGTCTGGGCTCTACCAGAAACTGACTCAAGGAGTTCATAGCAAAAAATATATTTATCCTGGTGTTCATCAGATACATCAACAATCCAATGATCTGTCTGTACAACGTAGCATCAATCAATTCTGACGAAGTTTCAACCAAGAGCTTCAAATTTGTTTCCATGGGTGTATTCATGGATTTTCACTCCAACATATCAAATCTCTTCAGTATCTCAACTGCATACTTCCCTTGGTTAAGGAAGATCTTCTCTGGGATCTGCCAAACCTCAAGACCTAAGAAATAGTGCATTAGGCCAAGGTCTTTCATCTCAAATTCTACAATGAGCTTCTTCTTACAATCAGTGATTAGATTTTCTTCTCCATTTAAGAATAATTCATCCACATACAACAACAATATAAAAGGCTCATCATTCATAACCTTGAAGTAAATATTAAAATTAGCTTTACTCTTGGTAAAGCCCAAGCTCGTCAAGAAAATGTCAATCCTTCCATACCAAGCTCTAGGAGCTTGCTTCAATCCATACAGATCCTTCTTCAACTTGCAGACATGAGTCTTCTTGTCTTCAACTTCAAACCCTTGAGGTTGTTCTATAGACACTTCTTCTTCAATGACACCATTCAATAAAGTTATTTTCACGTCCATTTGGTGTAACTTCCACTTCATCTTAGCTGCAAGAGCTATGATGGTTCTGATTGAAGTGTATCTAGATACAGGAGCAAATGTCTCTTCATAGTCAATGACTTCCTTTTGAGAAAATCCATGAGCAACAAACCTTTCTTTATATTTCTCAATACTTCGACCAGTAGCATGTTTTATTTTGAAAAACCATTTGGAAGATACCACATCCTTGATCTTCGATTTGGGAACTATTTCCCATACTTCATTCTTTATAATGGATTGGTATTCTTCTGTCATGGCATCTGCAAATTATTTATTCTGAATTGCTTCTTCAAATAAAGTAGGCTCCTTCTCTAAGAGATCACACATCAAAGACATGTAACTGGAGAATGGCTTGGGTTTCTTGACCTGTCTTGTGGTTCCTTCAGGGGCACCATACTTCTCTCCATCTTGAATAAGTTCCCTAGCCCAAGCTGGATTTCTCTTGTGGGAGATCGTCATCTGGGGAGGTTCTTGAGATTCTATTATGTCATGATATTCTAGAATCTCCTCATCAGGGGAAGTTATGACTTCCCTCACTGGTTCTGCAACTCTGGGAACCACAGGTTCTTCTTCATATACCTCTTAAAGATGGCATCTTCTTGATTTCTTGAGTGTTTCATATTCATCAAAGGTTACATCTCCGTTGATCTCAATATAATGGTAACCTGGTATATAAACTTTGAAGACCTTGGAGACCTCACAATATCCAACAAATATTCCCTTCTTTCCTAAAGGGTCCAACTTGCTTCTCTTCTCTTTCTGAATATGTACAAATACTGGACAACCAAATATTTTGAGATGGCCTACTTCTGGCTTCCTCTCGTAGAACATCTCTTCCGGGGTCTTGAACCCAAGTGCACTATGGGACAATCTGTTTTGTACATATACTGTTGGTTTTTTTTTTGGCTGCTTCTTCCCATAAGTGCATTGGAAGATCTTGATCATTGATCATAGTCTTCACTGCTTCCATTATAGTTTTGTTCTTTCTTTTTGATACACCATTTTGTTAAGGATTGTAGGGAGTGGTGAGCTCCCTCTCGATCTCGAAATATTTGCAAAATTTTGCAAACTCTTTTGAGGTGTATTATCCTCCATTATCTGACCTGAGTATCTTGATATTTCTTTTAGAGAGATTCTCTATAAAGGCTTTGAATTCCTTGAATTTACTGAACACTTCATCTTTTGATTTCAAAAAGTAAACCTAGGTTTTGCGAGAATAGTCATCAATAAAAGATACATAGTATACATACCCACTGATGGAGGTTGATGGAATTGGGCCACATACATCTGAGTGAATGAGCTTTAGGACTCCTTCTGCTTTACTTCCTCTCTTCGAGAAAGGGTTCTTGATGTTCTTTTCTTGTGCACATCCATTGAACACACCTTCATGATCAACCTTGAATTCTGGTAGACCTATGAATGCCTTGCTTACATACAGTAATGCTTTGTAGTTGATGTGAGATAGTCTTTTATGCAAAATTTCACATAGATTCTCAATGGAGTGGGTCAAAATGACTTCTAAGTGACCCTTTAGCTTCTACAAGCCACCTTCTTATTTTCCAATAACAATTGCTTCTTCCATGGTTTTTCCTTTGGGCCACATAAGAACTTCTCCATATATGAAGGCAACTCTGAATCCTTTCTTCTCTAAAGCTGAGATAGAAAGTAAGCTCTTTGTCAAACCTGGTACATATAGTACATCCTTCATCTTCATTGGGGTCCCTGAATCAAGTTTGTAATTCGATTCTCCTACTCCTTTGATAGGGTATTGATAATCATCTCCAAGTGTAACTTTCTGGGGAAAATTATTTTTTAAAAGGCAAGAGAGAATGTCTCTTTGGCCTGTCATGTGCTTGGAAGCACCACTGTCTATGATCCAAGTGTCCTCACCAGGTGACACTGATCCTAAGAGGGAAGAGATTAAGACATAGTCTTCAATCTGTTCTTTTATCATCTTTGTGGGTGGTTCTTTGTATTCAATTGTATGGGCATGGTGTCTCTTGTTTATCTTTTTGTATTCTTCTCATCTAGATGGAAAATTCTTAGCAATATGTCCCATCCTGTCACAATGGTAACATTGGTAAGATGATAAATATTTTTTTCTTCTTTTACCTTTCTGAAACTTCTGGAATATCCTTGGAGGGTGAGATTCTTTATGTATGAATTTTTTTTAGGGGTGAGACTCCTTATGAGTTTCTTTCTAGAAGAAATACCTCTTTCTTCCTCCTTTAGTATGAGTAGCTAGGGCTTGATCTTCATCTCTTGATAGTAATGCTTCTCGGTTAGCTACTCTTGCTTCTTCTTGAACACATTCTTCCCAAAGATGGTCAAAGTGTAGTATCTGCTTTTTGGCACAAATGGTTTGGATGAATGCATCCCAAGGTCTTGTGAGACCATTAAGGGTTGTCATTATAAGTTCGTCTTCATCTATAGTATCTTCAATTGCTTCTAGTTGTTCTTTGAATTGTGATATTCTGGATAAATATTCTTCAATTGTTTCTCCTTTCTGCATCCTTTTACTTTTGACTTGAGTTCTTAGATTCATCTTCCGATTGATGTTATTTCCTTCATATAATCTGGTTAGGGATTCAACCATTTATTTTGGAGTCTTATTTGAAGCCACTTGAGGAATCAAGTGATATTTAATAGAATCTGCAATGGTTATTTTGGCCCTAACTGTGTCCTTTTGATGTTTTGGTTTAGCTGCAACATCGGTAGGTTCTGGTACATCTTCTTTAATGAATCTTGCTAGGCCATTCTCTTCAAGAATGAGTGAAATCCTATACTTCTAGGCACAAAAGTTGTCCACACCTTCTAGCTCGTCAACAAGCTCAGTGCTTGCAGACATCTTTACCTGGAGCTAAGAAAATGACCAAAAATTGAAAATGTTCAAAATTTAATTTTGAACTTACCAGGAGGTGCGGTTGGCTGAGGCGATTAGCCTAATGTAGTTAGATTTTAGAAAATCCATTTTTTTCCCCTTCAAAGTTGACCAGCAGAATTCTGGACTAGAACTTCTGGTTTTCTGGTACCGGTGAAAAGTAGGGTTTCACTTTCTGGGAGTTCTATCCATTGAAAAGGTGCACTGAAGGTGCCAAAAATTTCCCTAGGCTAGGGCACACTTTTCTAGATGATTTTTGGGATGAAATTCATCTACTGAGCAATGCACCTCTCTTTCTTTATTATTATCCAATTACAACTACCAAACTTGCGCTCAAGATGATCGAATGAGTGAATTGAACAAATGAGGCATTGGCTTCCTTTATTTATAAAAACTAGCAGGAGATGTAAAGGTGTCTCTTCACTGGGCAGGGCCGACTTGTCTTCTGAGTGGTTAAAACCACTTTAAATTGCCTGGGGTGTGACTTCTTAATTTGCATAATATATTTAGGGTTTGACCAATCCACAAAAGGGGATTTGGTCAATTACAATGCCCAACATGATCAATCCACAAAAGGGGATTGATCTAATGAATAATAAATCAATAATAAATAGAATACTCTTTGTAGTTACAATTTTTCAACAAAATTGTGATAATCCATGACATAAATCATTTTCTTGTAGAAGCCTTGCCTCTGCTTTCTTTCTGTATGAAAAGATCTCGGCCAATATTTATCGATGGGCCAATTATGAGGTATGCGACCATTCGACTAAGGGATCGGGGCTACAACATCCTGGCCTTGGACTTCCAGATCAAATCCTCTAAATTTCTGGGTTTGCCCAGTCTCACCATTTTCACACTCGATGACGATTTGATTTTCTCCCAAGGCAGTCAGGATTTCGTGAACAATGTGAGATATAATATTCTTCCCAACTTAAGATCATTGTAAACAGACCTTCTTACAATTCCTATGGGTACTGGATTCGATACCCTACTCCAAGGCCAACGTCTTATGGTTAGATATAGCAATCCTTTTTCTGTCAATGGCATCCATCTCAAGAAACCTACTGATTTTTAAAATGAGTTAATCTTGGTGCATGGAATTCTTGCACCTTTCACATTCTGGTGGTGATGCTTCTTAAGTGCATATTCATGGACACTTCAAGCTATGGCTCTCTGCTACCTTTGGATTCCACATCTAATACCATCGATGGATGTTATCCACTATCGCGGGCCTTCTTCAACTCCTCTGGACAGACGCAACCAATCATCATTAACAACCAATTGTCTCTCTCTCGACATCATGGAAATGAGACTGACTATTGGAGGAAGTCCCCTTCTCTATCGAGATCTCTGCATAATCCAAGTTCCTCAAAGAGGGTTTTCCGCAAAAGGACCCCAATAATCTCTATGAACTTCAAGAGTCGTGGCTGCAATGTCTTCTCTCAGGATCCTGGGCCCTCTCGTGAGGGAGTTAGCCTAGTCCTGCTCTGACATCATGTTGATTTTTCTATATAAGATGATATATGATAGATGTATCATTACAATGATGAGTGTTCCATATATAGTGAACATATGGTGGCCATCCAGTACAGGATGCATCCCTTAGATAATAAATAACTATTTATTATTACTTATTACTTATTATATATATTATTTAATAAATAATGATTGTATTATTAATTATTAATATAGGAGAATGTCCTCCCGATGTTGTCCAAACATCAACACTGACTACCATCATGTGCATGTACGAGTCAGTCCTTGGTCATCTCCATATAGCCCACTAGGCATTAGATTTTATCAGAAGTACCATTAGGGTCCAAAAAGGATGCCCCCTATCCCTCACATTATTTGGGATCTACATCAATGTGTTGGAGCCCTTCCTGTTGTTGATCAAGTTTCTTTGATCAATGTTCTAAGTGTTTTTGTATTACTTGGTGTATTTTTCCAGAAGCTCCATACTTAGCGATTTTTCACATGTGGGTTGCGGGAAGTCCTTTCCTTTATTTCCTTCAAGTCTTTAAACTTAGTTGCTTTTTTCTTTCGCAGGGTCCAACATTACCCTATACCCACATTACTCTCTCCTCACCCCCAATACTTAGTTGATTTCTTGATTGCATAAATCCTGTTGTGGGAACCAAAATCAATGTTGAACATCCTGCAACCCGCATTTCCACGTTATTCAAAACAAACCTACATTTTCTGCAACATCCAAATAGAACCTACATTAACACTCAGTCAATTTTATAAATGTGGATGCATGAAACCTCCTGTCACTTCATCCCTCAACCTCCCGCAACCCACATTTTGACATTCTCCTTTTCAACTTCTGCATCACTCATTACACACCTTTCATACTTAGTCAATTTCCATGAATCCCGACACATAAGCACTACTTTCGAGAGCATTTAAAGTTCCACTGCCACTTCAGTTGTCTCACATTTGGATTGATATTGTTATTAATTTGACGTGATTTTCATAAAATCTCTGTTATAAATTCAATTCTAAATAATAATTAACATTAATAAATTGAACGTCTTAGCATATGATATTATGGCATATATGTGGTGAACATAGTAAAACTTATATCCTAGATAAAAGGGATAACCTTAGCAAGATCTCCACCTATTCACTAAATTTATCTAAGAAAGCATGTTGAGTAAGATAAAAGAGGCATATTGCAGAGACACAATCAACACCCTTGGATGTGAAGATCGTGAGTTTCAGTGGTATGAGGCTTATAAGTGGTATTTAAGACTTTCACTAGAGGATAAAAGCTTGAACAAAGTTTGGACTTCAGGAATAGCAGAGGTTGGATGTATGCTCAAGGTCTTCAATTTAAGGTCTTCAATTTCAGGAATTAGTTTTATGGTGTGCAGACAAATTCAACGCTGAGGAGAGGATAATTTAGTTGGAAGAAAAGACATCAGTCCCTCTTACATCGATTGTTTTCAGAAAAATGTCGCGACTTCCCATGCCTAACAAGATGCTCAAGGGTTCTAAAGCGGATTCCTTTTTGAATGCTCGTGATCGAGGAGCAAACCTCCTGAAAATATCTCTCATAAAGCCACTCAATCTTCCTAGAGGTTCTCAGATTGAGGCATGCTCACTCAAATATCAATACAAAGGTTTTGCATGGTTATTTGCCAGAATTGTTGGGCAAGATTCGACAATTGTTATTCCAAATTACATTCTTTATATTTTGCATTACTCTTTTCATGAGAATGCCATTTTTTACTTGACATGTGTTATTTCAAATGAAGTATCTTTTCGGTTGGGGAATTTCCATAGAAGAACCAAGTTTTATATCACTTCTTATTTAATTTATGCCAGTCCACTGCCATGTGTTTAAAGATTTATTTCAATCGAAAAGTGTAAATTATAATAAGGATCCAATGCAGTTCTAGTATATATCACTTTGGAGACATAAGGCCCCTTGCAATTTTTACCAAGTGCAAAATGATTTTTTATCCACATTCAAGAAAATGATTCACAATTCTTCTACAAATAGATTGTCAAGAGAAGCTATGGTTTTTCTCATTCAAAACGGAGTTTTTGAATTTCAAGAAGAGTGTACTTATATAAAATTATATGGATTTAAAGGAAAACCCTTTCTACTCTCACACTATGTCTACGACAAATTCTTTGTAATTGCAGTATGCAACCAATGCAGGTTCTAGGTGTTGATGTTTTGGTAGCTGCAAGGGGATCTTTGTTAAGGTTCTAAGCTATTATTAGGTTTCTTTTCATTTCACCAGATAATAATAGCATAGATAGGATCACTGAGAAATACACAATCACAAGAGACACATCATTTATCCTGGGAAACCCTCATGGGGGAGAAAACCTAGCAAAAACTTCCTTAATATAGATAGCCAATACAATGCCAAGAGACAACTCAAACAAATACAGAAAGTCATCTCCCAAGAATGTGCCTCTCTCTCTCTCTTCCTTCTTCTCCAACTACAACTCCAAACTTGCGCTCTGATAAACAAGTGAGTGAGTGAACAAATGAGGCACTACCTCTCTTATTTATACAATCTGGAAGGCACTGAACTGGGGTGTCTTTTCACTATCAGGGCCGACTTCTTATTATGGGTGGTTATAACCACTTTGATATATTCTGGGTGGTTATAACCACTTCAATATATTCTGGGGCCGACTTTTCATTTAGACTATTACAATTAGGGTTTGACCAATCTGCAAAAGGGGATTTGGTCATTTACAATGCCCGACATGATCAATCCACAAAAGGGGATTGATATAATGAATAATGCATCAATAATAAATAGAATATTCTTTGCAATTACAATAATTCAACACTCCCCCTTAACAAGAAGGGTATTCTACTGCATCTTCAAACGAGAGAGAGGGAAACATCATCAACAACATCTTGGAACACTGACTAGCATATCTATAAATCATCAAAAGTTTTTCTCATCATCAATATCATCATTCTCAGCAGGGAGATGGAATGGCATCATCATCCTCATCAACATGAGGCTAAGGTAACATCATCATCATCTTCAGTGTGAAGTTAAAGTAACATCATCATCTTTGGCATGAAAGATTAAATAACATCATCATCATCATCATAATAATCTTTAGAAAGGAGCTGAAGTGGCATCATCATCATTATATTCAACAAGAAGCTGAAGTGGCATCATCATCATCAACAGAATCAACATGGATTAGTATAACACTAATACATCATCATCATCAATAACAACACAAGGCTGATACAACATCAAAAACAACAATATCACAGCATAAATGCTGGAGCATCATCATCAACAACAACATCATAGCACGAAGGCTGGAGCATCATCAACATCATCACTAGGTTGAGATTCTTCAGCACGAAGTTGGAATCATAGCATGAAGCTGGCTACACAATGTCATCAGCACGAAGTTGACTACACAATATCATCATCACGAAGTTGGCATCACAGCACGAGGTTGGTACATCATCACAACACGAGGCTGACACATCATCACAACACGAGGCTGGCATGTCATCAACAATTAAGTTGACACAACATCAAATCAATTAAGTTGACACATCATCACAACAATTAAGCTGGAAGCACATCAATTAAGTTGGAAACACCACACAACAATTAAGCTGGAAGCACAACAATTAAGATGGCAACACGACACAACAATTAAGTTGGAAGCACAACAATTAAGATGGAAATACCACACAACAATTAAGTGGGAAGCACAACAATTAAGCTAGCAACACCACACAACAATTAAGTTGGAAGAACAACAATTAAGCTAGCAACACCACACAACAATTAAGCTAGAAGCACAAAAATTAATCTGGAAACTCAACACAACACTACTCTCCCTTTCAAGGGAGGTCCTTTCGGACTATACCAAGATTATCTCTCAAGTGCTCAAACTTTACACGAGATAGAGGTTTGGTCAACACATCAACAACATGTTCATCCATGCTAACATATTGGAGCTTTATGGCTCCTCTCTACACCATGTCATGGATGTAATGATATCAAATCTCTGTGTTTTGACTTGTCATGGAACACAGGGTTCTCTGTCATATTTATATAGCTCTGGTTATCACATAGGATCGTGGTTGCTTCCATCTCTATGACTAATAGACCAGTCAACAACTTACGAAGCCATATGGCTTCACAACTGGTAGAACATGCAACAATGTATTCTGCTTCCTCTTTACTGAGAGAAATGCTTTATTTCTTCCTACTCTTCCATGAGATCATGGCTGATCCCAAACTGAAACAACATCTTGAAGTGCTCTTCCTATCAGAGACATTTCCAACCCAATTTGAATCAGTGTACCCACTCAATCTGAAGTCATGATCTCCATCATAAATGAGACCACAATCTAATGTACCCTTAAGGTACCTCATCAAATGTTTTGCAGCAACTAGGTGAACATGTCTGGGTTATACCTGAAACTGACTCAAAGTGTTCATGGAAAAACAAATATCTGGTCTGGTGTTCATCAGATACATCAGCAATCCAATGATCTGTCTATACAGCGTGGCATCAATCAATTCTGACGAAGTGTCGACTAGAAGCTTCAGCTTCATTTCCATGGGTGTATTCATGGACTTGCACTCCAACATATCAAATCTCTTCAGGATTTCTATTGCATACTTCCCTTGGTTAAGGAAAATTCTCTCTGGGCTCTGCCATACCTCAAGACCTGAGAAATAATGCACTAGGCCAAGGTCTTTCATCTCAAATTATGTAGCAAGCTTCTTCTTACATTCGATGATGAGATTTTCTTCTCCAGTTAAGAATAAGTCATCCACATACAACAAAAATATCACCATCTCATCATTCATAACCTTGAAGTAGAGGTTAGAATCAATTTTACTCTTGGTAAAGCCCAAGCTCGTCAAGAAACTATCAATTCTTCCATATCAATCTCTAGGAGCTTGCTTCAACACGTACAGATCCTTCTTCAATTGGCAGACATGAGTCTTTCTATCTTCAATCTTCAAATCAATTTTTCTCATTACATTGTACCAATTTGGTACACTTGCTTAGCTGCAACTCAATCTGCACAATCATGTGCTAACTCTATGTGCTTTCTGTAGAGCACTATCTATCTCACTGTCTAGGAGTATGTCCTCTACTCTTCTCTATAATTGATCTTTATAGAACTAGGACTTTTCACCTGCACCTACTCTAAAGATGAGAATGATTGATCCATTCTCACTGTGACTGTTGAAGTCTGCGAGTAACTCCTCTACTCCATCATTGCAACAACTTCATCTAAAATTGAGAGTGGATCAATAACTGATACTAAATATATCTCTTCTTCTTTCATGGAGGTAACTCTATCTTTCATTGTAGTCATGTCTCCATGACCCAACTAATGTACTACACCAACTTCCACTCAATTTTTAAATATGGGGATTGCTCCCCCTGCATCTCATGAATCATGGTTGTTCTGGTTGTCTTCATAAATACTAGAATTATTTCTTCAATAACTAGAGTAAGTGTCTCGTCATAGTCTTCTCCCTCTTGTTGGGATAATCCTCTTAGACACACATCAATATTTGTACATCTGCAACATGTTTGATCTATATAGATCAATATTGGAAGTCAATACTGACTTCTCTTCTAGTCTCACAAAAGAATCCATATTCTAGTCTTTCTAAATGGCTTCCTTCCTTGTTACTGAAATAAGGGAATCTTCCCAGGAGATTTCATATCTCCTAGAAGTTTATGAAGCTACAATCTAGTCTTCTCACGACATTTGTCTTCCCGTCCTAGATGTTGTCTCTTCATCTGATCCTTTTTAGATCAGGCTTACTCTTGATTTCTTCTGAGTTTACAAGGACTTCATCATCTCTTACAGGGTATACTTGGTGTTGAATACCAAGTCTAAATATGAAATACTGAGTCAGGGTTCAAGTGAGTCCTTTTTCCTATCAAGGTGGCTTCATTAACCTTTGAACAAGTCCATTGTGACTCTTGATCTAATTCTCAGTCATCTTTGGAGCCTTTTTCTCCTTACAATCAATCTTCATATGAGATTCTCTGAATCTCAAGAGATAACTTCTTCTTCATCTTCTTTGGTGTATGACTGTATATGTTCATGTACATAGTCTGCTTCATGTCTCATATAATGTGTTGCATTCAACAACCTTCACTATAGCTTTCTCAGGGTTATCCCCTGTGACCTGAAACAAGGTCAACAAAACATCAAGCAAAAGTAATACTCTTTTGATAATAGTGATTAAAGTAATAGCACGAACAATCATCACAATACTTGTTTAGAGCTATTACTTGTGACCTGTCTGAGGAAAATATCAAGAGTAAGAAATACAATACGAAATCATGTCAACACTCTTATAGTGTTGTGATCAAACATTCCTCCATGGCAACCTGGAACTAACACAAGAGGTTTCTCCTAGAGGAGATGTTATTTGTATTAGGTAAATAATTACATTAAACATTTACCTCAATATGTTCACATGCTGCCAAGTATAATACTTTTCAAAGACTGCTATCTCAACTATAGTGTTTACTTGTAAAGGGGTAGTCATCAACTTGTCATGTGTAACTTTGAATGTTATCAACTTGATTAATCAAACCTGGAACTTGGAGCCTTATCATCAAGAATGAGTGTGTTTGCTTTTCCTCCAAGTCTCCTTCACTCAAGATGATGAGTGATTTCTTCAACCTATCTTCTGTACTAAGACAATATGCTATCTTTATAGAAGGTTGGGTTAGAGGATAAACTCTATGATCTCAACTTTTAATCCATCTAATACCTTGACTCATATTTTGATCAAAGGTTAGAATGATGGTCATAGCTACAACATGCAATATTGATCAAAATAATGTCATAACAAATAGATGCATATCATAATAATCACACATGGGTTGCATTATTCCTCTAAATGTGTTGGATCTTGAGATCCTTCTGGATCTATGGCAAGAGATCCCTTCTCCTACAAATTCCCTTTAAAGATTAATCATTTAAACATGTGTGAGTACATACCTCTGACGACATTTTCCAGTAGTGGAACCATCTAGTAGCAGTGGTAATGATCACCAACTCTTAAAAACTTCAAGGGTGACTGCAACTGGTACTATCAATGATACTTCAACTAATACTGCAACTGGTTCTGAGACTGCAACTGCAACTTAGGGTTTTATGAAGAAACCCTAATTTTTTAAACTTCAAATTTTGAATTTTTGATCTAGCAGATAGACGCGCTCAGTTGAGGTGAGTAAGCTGGTGCAGTGAAATTTTTGAAAATCCAAATTTTACCCCTTCAAACTTGATCAACGGATTTCTAGACTGGTGCTTCTGGTTTTCTAGTACTCTGGTACTTCTGGTACTCTGGTTTTCTGGAACTTCTGGTACTTTATGAAAGCTAGGGTTTTACTTTCTGAGAGATCTAGCCACTGAAAAATTGCGTTGAGGATGCCAAAGTGATCCTTGAGGAAGGGCACACTTTTCTAGATGGTTTTGGGGCTAAAACGCTTCTTCAATAAAAATCCCTAATTTGCATGTACAACAACAATGACGTTTTTTCTCCTTTTCTTGTGAAAGATGCTCTCTTTAGCGTAGCTCTGATACCATGTTAAGGTTCTAAGCTATTATTAGGTTTCTTTTCATTTCACCAAATGAAAATAGCATAGATAGGATCACTGAAAAATAAACAAAGATCAAAAGTAAGAAATACAATATGAAATGAGATCAACACTCTTCTAGTGTTGTGATCAAACATTCCTCTATGGTAACCTGGGACCAACACAAGAAATTTCTCCTAGAGGATATGTTAGTTATATCTAGTAATAAGAAGTTATCTCAATAATACTCACATGCTATCAAGTATAATACTTTTCAAAGACTTCTGCCTCAACTATAGTGTTTACTTGTAAAGGGGTAGTTATCAACTTGTCATGTGCAACTTTGAATCTTATCAACTTAATCAATCAAACCTAGAACCTGGAGTTTTGTCCTCAAGAATGAGTGTGTTTCTTTTCTTTCAAGTCTCCTTCACTCAAGATGACAAGTGATTTCTTCAACCTATCTTATGTACTAAGACAATATGTTATCTTGACAGAAATCTAAGTTAGAGAATAATCTCTATAAACTCAACTTTAATCAGCCTTGATAATTTTGACCAATGGTTAGTATGATTTCAACATACCACCTATATGTTCAGAAGGTCAAAATAATTTCATAACAAATAGATGCATATCAAGATAATCAAACCTGGGGTGCATTAGTCTTATGAGTATGTTGGATCTGAGATCCTTCTGGATCCATGATAGGAGATCCTTTCTTCAGCAAGTACCCTTATAATAATATATTTGAAACATATGTAAGCACATACCTCTGATAATATCGACAGGTGGTGATACCATCTGGTAGCAGCGACAGTAAAAGGATTTGCATCTTCTCACCTTGTACCTGACAGAGGGGAACAACATCAACGATTGAAAGTCAAGCTTCAAGTTTCAAAGTCCTATTAGTCGAGCAATAACAAGTGAATGTGAAAAGTGAGCATGATTCAGTTTGTGAGTTGGACATTGCAATGATAGTGTGAGGAATCCAACTTTACTCAATATCGTTGAATATTCTTCGGAGACTGTTTTGTATGTTATAACATCTTTATTACAATTTTTTTCTTCAAACTTTGAAATAAATTGTATGTATCTCATGAAGACCATTTAAATTTGCAAAGACAACTGAATTGAAGCTTTGTCGATTCTCACCAATCCCAACAACAGGAAGGCCTCCCAAATCCACCATTCGATTGATGTTGTTCTTCATGTAGAATGTCAAAGTGTACAAAAAGGGGGGGGATCCCCTTGGATGAGAGGTGTATATGGTATGATTGTGTCCCCTTGTTTACTCTTAGAGCCTTGGCACAATGGAATATCTCTCATGAACCATTGTAGATATTATCCAAATTCTAGGAAGTTTTTATCATGGTGTGTTAGAACTAGAATGTAGCCAAGAGACCGCAAGGGCCTATAATTGAAGGCGATGATTGGACGATGTTGCATTTATTGTTGATTCAAGTCACCCCCATATTGAATCTCTCTATTCCTAAACATTACATATTGGAGGTTGTGAGCTGAACGTTGCATTGTTAATTATCGAAAACCAAGGATTAAAGTCTCAACATGGCCAATGAAAAATGGCATCTAGTTTGATATGGGATAATCGAGACCATTTCTAACTTCCTATATACACCTATTTCCATGATTGTTGAATGGTTTCCTTGATAGATAACCCCATTCGATTTGAGTCCATCACATTCGCAAGCATCCCAATAAATTGAAGAATATAAATCTCCCACAACTGGTAGAAGAACTGATAAGTTGGCCAACCCGAGTGCCATTGTTGCAGATGTCTTGGAAGCGAAATAAAGACAAAGCATGTATATTTTATTAGTTCCTAAGTGATGATGAGGATGATACCCAACATGATAAATCCTCAACAATATTAGTAGTTTCTCTTGTTGTTGCATCTAGAAGAGATTTGTGAGTTCCTTCATTACATAATATTTTAGAATCCACACTTAGCCCAACAATTTCTCCTCTCACTGGTTCTTTGGGAGATGAGTTGGAATTCAAGGAGGATTTTAGTACCATTTGTATGATGTGACAGACACAGAAACATCAATGAAACATTCACTAGAATCAAGATATACTTGCATAAGTTTGTTAGTGTTTTTTTGTAAACGAGTGCATTTTCGGTAGAAGTCGACACCCTCCATTTGTTGTTTGCATTTTTGAGTCTGATTGTTAAAGGGTGGAGTTGCAAGAAACACTGTGAGGTCTAATTCTATCTTTAAAATGGATTGATTTGAGGAACTTTTAGAGTTAATAAACACCCCAATCCTCTCTTATGTGGAAAATAAAGTCACCATTGACAAAACCACTTTGTAGTATGTTGTAACTTGCTTGCAAGTTTCGCAAGCCAAAGCAACATTGTTGCACACTCAGACTCAAATTATTCACGGTGCACTTGAGTGAAAGAATCTTCGACAACATTTTTAACTATTCCTTGTTTAGAACAACCATCTTTTCGAAGAATATGATGATGTTGATTCAGATCAACAACTAGTACAAGAGAAACTCAGGGAGACGACATTAGATATGAATGCAAATGAAGTTCAACTTTCTCTTTCGAAGCCAATCATCACACCTTGGGAAGAAATAAAAAACAATAAGAACATAACATGTATTGGATATGAAAAGGAATCCAACTTTCATATTTCATATTATACCAAACCGATCTAGTTCTATAGTGTTGTATTACTACAAGAGAGTTCACATTCACCTGCTCTAGTTCAAGAGAAGATTTTGATATGCCAACATTGTCAGTGAGTTTGCCACATGGAAGATTAGTTCTTCGATCTTCATCCTTGCGAGCATTGTGGAAAGAAAAATCATCCTTTCGATATATGTTCTAAAAACAAGAAATATGCAAGAGAAAATAACCATTATGGGTGGATGACTTATTGGAAATGGTCATCAATAACCGAGAATATATCTCATTCATAACATAGAATTGACTCTTGATTATTGACGCTTATTCCAGTGAAAGGATTTTCATATTCTCACCTTGTACTAGACAAGGGGGGACACCATCAATGCTTGATAGTTAGGCTTCAAGTTTCGAAGTCCTATCTGTCAAGCAGTAACAAGGGAGCATGATTTAGTTTGTGGTCACCTAAAACCACCAGATTGATTTGTCGTTTTCCTTAAACTACCACCCACTAGAATAATTTTAGCTTATTCTAGACAACAATTTATGGTCATATTTAAGACAACAATCAAGAGAACTTCCAATTATTAGAGTAAATTATCTTTAGCTTCTAGCTAACTTAGGAATTTTTTTGGGAACCATTGAGCCCTAGAGCCAAGTTCTAGAGTTTGTGGTCATCCTTAAACCACTAGATTGGTGTGTGGTACATTTATTAAACCACTATCACCATTTAGTAGTAGACATCAATTTATGTTAGTCATTCAGTTTGTGGTAATCTCAAAAACACCAGATTCATTTGATTAAGAGAGCACATTCAACCATTGGCAGCTACACACTTCCATATTTTAGCTATATAGTTCTAGATTCATCTCTCTTCTTAGACTCACATACACCCCTTCAGATTGGGGAGGGTATGTTGGAAACTTAATCTGTAAGGGTTATAAACTTGACATAATGTGGATATTCAAGTCATTGTAACGTCATAGGGAGTCCAAGAGGCCTCTTGGAATACAAATCCAAGGGTCACATCAATGTACTTATACATGTATCATATTTATGAATAATGCACTTCATGCTTATATCTAATTTGTGTGTATAACAATATAGAATATAATGTCATGATATACAATTTTGCTTATTATGAGATAATAACCAATACAAGTCAAGACTTATGATCATGTTGTAAAAGTGAGCTAGAAAGGTGTGAGGCACAAGTGTTCAATGATATGGAAATGCTATAATGTTGCACAAGTGTTCAACGATATCTCTACTTGTGTCAATATATAGGATTGAAACCTTCTTTCAAACACTGAAGACACCATTAGAGGGGAAGGGTTTCTTGAGGGGTTATTGAGGATAGAAAGAAAATCCCTTCTAATACACCTGAGGGATCATTTAGTAGGGAAAGGGTATAGTCCTAGAGTTGTGTTGAGTTGAAAGGGAATGTCTCCAGATGACTAGGAAAGTGTTGGGGAGGTAGATAGGTGATTTATCAATGTGTTGATGAGACCTTCCAACTCATCATGGTGGAATTCATGACATGGGAATATGGTATTCTTGAATCAATGTAAGTATGAAATGAGTGAGTGTGCAAGTTGTGATCATGCACACATGTATGATTGACACATATGTTTGGTTACATTGTATGAATGCATGTTGGTGCTATATTTCATTATGGATACTATGTTAACAATTGGAATTTGGATGGAATTATTGACATATCTTATTTTGGAGACAATTTCATGAGTTGTGTGGATGTGGTAGTGGAATAATTGTATGCATAAGAAGTCATGTTTTGTTTGAATGCATAAAAATTCTATTGGAAGAACAAAGTTATATAAATATATGTCTTGGATATAAAATTGATAGTAAGCCATAATGAAAAAAAGGGACTATTGTCTACAACATTGAAAGCTAAGTATTTTGTGGAATTTCCTATATTGTCCTAAATTTGATTGTTGTAATCAATATTTCCAAAATTGGTATAAAGATAAAGCGATGAATCATAATATTTGCATTTATGTGATATGAATGTGATGGTGGATCTAATAAAAATGATGGATATCGTAAGTTGGAAAGCTTGGGGAGAAGGATACTATGACGACACTTGAACCCTATTATCACCATAATTGATTGATTGATTTGATGTTTCAAATGGGATATCTAGAAGTAATACTCTATAAGTTGTTTCTATTCTTGCATATGAAATTCTTGGCAAGATGGATTGCTCGAGGGACTATTTAGCAGAGAAGGGGATGATTGATCTTGGAAGGTTACAAGGAAGAGGAAAATGAAATGAATATGTTGTGAGAGATTCATGATGTATGTAGTTTATTAGTATCAAGGAGGCTCACAGGGTCTTCACTCTATGAACCTATGACATAGCGTGTGCGTTCATAGGGTACTAAATAATAGCTTTAATTTCACTAGATATTAATAAATACCTCCCAAAATCCTTTTTGTTTGACCCCCTTCCCAATACATATTTCCAATAATAAAACCCCCATTTTTACTAGATATACCTTTTTATACCCCCCAATACCTATAAATCCCCCCACACTTTGTACCCCCCCAATACCAACAAAATATTAACCTTATTCTTCACAATTTAAAAACCCCCTTTATGAATGAACGTGATAAGATATTTATCAATAAGGTGAAGCCCCTGTGAGGAGGGTGTGCCAAAAAATACAAAGAACTAAACTCTCACCCATGGTATCCATATGAAGAAAAGAAATACTCATGTAGATCAATATTGGGCTATAAATGCGTCTTTAATCTTGTGCTATGAGTATACAAATTCACATTATGAAATCACAAAATTCTTGTGAATGGGATAATTTCTACATAAAAATGGCTATAACAAACATGTTTTCAGTGATAATTGTTATAATAACAATTGAAGAACGAAGACATGGATTTATTATCGAAAAGAGGAGCACCAAGGACAATTCTATTCAAAGTAGGGGGAAGAATGTAATACTCCCTATGAGCATCAGGCATAATGAATAAGCATATGGTAAGGGGGTAAGTGGGGCTACGATTTCATTACACTAGAATTAATAATATAAATAATAAACTAATATAATTAAGGTGCATTTGGGTTTATATCTCCCTAGGATCACTAGGGGTGCAATGAACCAATGAGTGGGGAAATAGGGGAAGTCATGAAATAATATTTAATAGTGTTGTTTCCACATGTTTAGCTCCAAAGTATTCATACCATTTTGTAGTATGTGCCTTGTGTTTATTTCCTAGGGTTATGGGTGGTGTTGTAATCTAGGGAAAAGTAGGGGAGTTTTACCAGTAGTTCAGTACATAAGCAAGCATAGAATCACATATACATACATAGACAAAGACATACACAAAGTAGTGGAAGCCCAAAGAACAACCTTTATTAGATAGATGATTCAATATAACACAATGGATACATCTTCTCTGATACAGGATTGTCTATTTATACCTACATATTCAATGACCATGTAGTTGTAACTACTTAACTGCTTGGGTCGGTTGGTCAATAGAACTCTCGACTGAATTATACTTTCAACTTCGACGGTCAACCAACTAACTCTTGGTCAACTGTTGGGTCTAGTCGACAGAGTTGACTAGCCCCTACAAGAAGTGGGAATGTACTCTTCATGCAAGCTTTTGGTGAAGGTAACCTTTAGGGAAAAAATCATTCATTCTTTCATTCATATGGTTTTTGGAACGCTAGTACTAGAGTATGCATGCTATCAATAGAGAAATATTGTTCCAATAGTTTTTATTCCATGAATGAATATAGAGGCAAAGGATGGGGTACTTATTACAAGTGTGATTCCTTAGTTTCCAACATTACAAATTTCCTAGCCAGTCTATGGAGGAGCATTAGAAGGGGTGGGGATAAGCTAAGGGACTATTTAGCATTGAAGGGGATTCCATTCCTTGTGTTGTACAAGAATGAGGAGAAAGAGAGGCCAACGAGTGGGATTGTTGTTGTAAAAATGGATAAAATGTTATTCTTTGACTGTGATATTTAGAAAGTGGGGTAATTGAGTGAAAAATGAACCCTAATAAGTAAATTCACACTAGATGTTTCATTTCCTACCATGAGGGTGGCACCTACAGAAGTTTATTCCTATGTATGGGAGAAAAAAAACTCCACTGGAGTTATTTCCCCAGGTGCAACATATAATCAGATAAGTTATTTGGTCTTGTTTAATTGTACATGTTGATTACTAATGCTTGTGGTTGTTTCTATAAATGAATAATATGTGCTCATTTTGGAAAGAAACAAGTTTGGATTTTATCAGTCTCAGGAAAGTAATTTTTAACTATCTGGAAGATATTCTATTATAGATTTAAGGTCGTTACAATAATTATTTATAAGCACATGGAATATTTTTTCCTCTATTATGTAAATTAATTTCAAGCTATGTCAATCTATTATAAATGTCTTCGTGGGTATGCTAGAGGATACCAGAATTATGGAGGAAATTTTTGTAATTACTTTTTATGGGAAAGTGCTAATTATGCATACTGCTAGAATTTCCCATGTACCAACTATTATTATTCTAGGTAATATTAAATGTGTAATTTAACCGATGAAATGGTTGAAAGTGTCTGAATAAATTTGTAATAGGCAATATATTTATGTTTCTAATTGATAATTTGTTATTAACGATGTGTATTAATGTTGGTTACAACTTAATTAGGCATATGGATATGTTATAATGTGTTATCTAAGAAATTTGTGTTGTTTTCAGAGTAACATGTCACCTCAATTGGTGCAGAGAGGTGGTTGGGTTTGTTACAATTTGATAGGATGGATTTTATGTCAAACAAATGCAATGAATCCAAAAAAATCTTCAAACAAATATGGTGTTTATGTTAACAGAGTGTGTAATGCATGCCAATCCAAAAAAATACACATTCTAAGATACTTATCTATTTACATATCATTGTTGCATATTTTGTATAATCAAATGTTATGTGGTGTGGTGCACACAAACTGCATGTCAAAATATTGACCTTAAACAATTTTATTACATCATCCCTCCTCTCATCTTTTCAATTAGACTTAAGTATTTTAAGTATTTCACGTTGCAACATTTATTTTTTCAACAAAGTTTCTGAAATCAACATGGTCAACAAAACTTCAAAATGTCATGCATCCATGTCAACTTGACCCTTTAAGATCATTGTTGCTTGAATCTATCCATGATCTTCCCTACAACTTCATCATCATTAATGATACCTCCCATAGATCACAACCATGGTGCTTTGCTACTTTAAAAAAAATGAAATCAAATGTGAAACTAATAATTAAAATCACACATGACAATAACCCAAAAAAAATGACGAAAGAAATAATACTAATTAATCAATATTATTCACATCAATATATTGATTAATGAACCAATATATATATATAACCTCCTAATCATAAATCTTAATCCTCATATAACAACTCATTAAATTATAAAGATAATATAATATAAGGATAAAAAAAAATAGAACTTATTGATTGATGTCTTAAAAAACTAAAAAAAAACATGAATCACGAAATATATTAAAAAATTAATCCAATCAATAATATTATTGTTAAAAAAGTTAATAAAGACAACATTGCTATCGTTATAAACACGAAAATGGAGAGCACATGTCCAAAAAATAATAAATAATATTATGTTAAAAAGGTTAATAAAGACAACACTGATATCGTTATAAACAAGAAACTAACTTTGTTTGAGAAATGGAGAGCACATGTCCAAAAAATAATAAAAATAAATAACATGAACACGATAAAAAAGGATTTAACGAAGGCCATAAAAATACTGCATTGAATGAAAACATAAAAAGTGACAAACATTCATTCCAAAGATGTTGTCGATGCCACTTATTTATGGTTTGTCAAACCACATAATGACAACATTTTCCCATAGGGTCCCATGCATCTCTCGGGGAATAGTTGGCTAATAAACTCAAGTCTACACCATTCTTCATAAAGGACTCAACTTTATTTGTCCACCAAAAAAAATCTCAAGACATAGGAACATGGAACATGAGGTCAAGGTGAGCTTTCCACAAAACTATGATGTCATCTTACTTTCCACAAAACTATTAATAAGTTTTGTTGATTCAAGACATAGGAACATGATTTCAAAGTGAACTTTGATGTCATATTACTTTCAAAAAAACTATTATACTTAAGATTAAATGGTGGTTCAAATATGTTGATAATACAAATGTAAATTAACGTTATGGAAGGAAAGATTGAACATATTTATTCATCATCTCACTAATCAATTTGAACACATCAAGTTCACTATGAAAAATGAAAAGAATAACTACTAAGAAACTAAATATAACTTTTAGAAAAATACTATCACAAATCTAAATTAATAGTTTAATGTTGATTCTCACTATTTTTTAAAATAAAATTTTTGAATTCATAAATACACGAGAAACATATTCTTTCAAGATTTCTAATGATGAACATTAAAATAGAAGAAGAATCAACTTTCAAAAGTTTTGAAATAAATGATTACAAAGAATCACAATTTCAAAAATAGTAAAATTAATAATCAAAATGATTCATTATATTGGTAAAAAAATACCCTTCCTTACATTTAAGGCATGATAGACAAGATTGCTAGAATCTTTAAAAGAAGAATAAATAAGACCAATTTTGCACTTCTTAATACTATTTGAAATATGATTAAATCCATAAAAATACCTTTGTAACCCTTCCATCATAAAAGGGTTTATATACTCCCATGCTCTTATGGTAGATCATACATAGGAAAGATAGATCACCCCGTTCAAGTTAGGATTAAGGAAACCAACATTAACATATTTCATAATCTCATACAAACTTATGCTTTGGTTGGAGATTCACATACATATTAATATCATATTTGCTTAGAAAACACCAAGGTCATTGTTATAATTGAGAACTATTCCAATAAATTTTAGGGAGGCCTTCAAGTATAGATAGGGATGATAGCCTAAGAAGTAGAGAAACTTATAACCCAATCATATATCATCTACACAAATCATAATCACAATAAGGGACTTAGGGAGGCCTTCAACTATAAATAGGGATGATGCTCTAAGAAGTAGGGAAAATTAGATCTCAATCATATATCATATACAAAATTCAAAATCATAATAAAAAACAATAAGGGACGTTTCACACTTTATATCCAACCTACTAGTTTAAGCTCTTCTAAATTTGTAAATATCTTAAACGTGTTGAAACACAATCTATAAAAACTTCTAAGTAAAAACCTAAGATAATACACTTAATTAATACCTTTAAAACAAAATACATTGAGTTTTGAAGTATATACATATAGATAAATCAGTTTAATCTAACTTTTAAAATCACTAACACCCTATATATCTATGTGTGTTATCATAGTTATGTATGTATGATCATAGTTATTTTGAATATCATATGCATATATAAAAATCTACCAATTCTTTCATTTATAGAAACTATTCTAAAGATGGATCAAGAAGTACAATTCCAAATGTCAACCAAATAACATTGAACGTCGTAACTCTTAAACTCTTCCAAAACTAATAATTGACGTAGTCAATATGATTTTTCTTCAATTGTTTGTCATAATTGTTGGAATTGTGTTGTTGGTTGTGCTAATCATTAGAAGATTTGGTATGGTGTTTGACCTTGTATTATTTTACATTGTGAACCTTTTTTTTTTCAATAGTAGATGTCACGAGAAACTCACCCGATACTTCCCCACTTTGTGGATGATATGAGGTGCTAAACCGCAACCCTAGGGACACAAGGCTCGAACCCGTGACCTCTCCCCGAACTGAGAGAGTATATGCACGTCTCACCAATTGTGCTATCCCATGGGGCTATGTGCATCCGCAAGTGTGTTTATAATAAGAAATATGAGTATTGGTGTATTGGTGTAATTTTCTTTGGTACTTGTGAACACGATTTTTTTTCCTCTATGATGTTCAAACAAAACATGAGTGCACAAAATGTGTTCATGTAATCATCAAATAATTGGTCAAGGATTTGGCGTAGTAGTTACCACTTCATGGATTGATATTCTTGATACTTTAATGGATAGAACTTACCATGCATCATCCACATAATTAATTGGGCTTACCAAATCGTTCACATTGTCATGGATCATCTATACAAATTAGTCGTCCCGTGTAGTATTTGGCTTACCACATTTTTCACAATGTTGGTTGTGTGTTTCCCACTAAGATTCAATTGGTTGTTGAATATATCTTCATTGTTGAGAGCTTAATTTTCTTTACATCAGTGTAGTTGTTGGTATCAAAACAAGTATGGGTTGCAATAAATTGCTCATCAAGTGCCTTAGAATGAATATTTCCTTTGAGCAAAGGAGTGTTATTGTCAATATTCACCTTTAAGGTATTCTTGCCACCAAACTTTGCTAATCCACGCTACATGAATGTGCTTAGCATGGTTTGAGGCATGATTTCTCAAGAACAATTCTACAAATTGTTGGAAAATTTTCTCATATTGTTTCAGGATTACCTAATCAATCATGGGCTACACAATACTTCATTAGGGGTGGCATAGTTTGTGTTACCCACAATTTTTGGTCATGTTGAGTGTATTGAAATATGAGTAGGTGGGGTAATATCAACCCGATACAAATGGTGCTTAGAGCAGAGTCCAAATAGGCATCTATCTTATTCATTGATATATTAATCACAAAAACTACCCATAAATTAAAAATGAAGCTATGTAGAAAGAACACCTAACCTTTGATACCACTAAACAAGAATGGTATGGGAATGCATCTTTTTCAATATGTATGGAGAAGGGTAATATTGCAAAAATTTGGTCATGTTGGAACTAAGGAACCCAAACTACTGACAATAGAAACAACATGACAAGGGTGACCACTACAAGCACAACAAAAATTACCTAAGTGATAATTCATCATTTAAAGTGCATGAGCCATGAATTCAATAAAGGAAGTGAAAAAGTTGTTTAGGCATTGGAATAAAAAGTAAAGTACTTAACAAAACTAGAAGATGCACATGCATAAATGTAATAAGCCATTATATTTGTAGAGTTACAATAAGCAATTATGGAAACTGTAAATCAATGTACTATAACAAGTTAAGAACTTAAGTGTGATTGTCAGTGTCCTAAGAACATATGTATCACTCATTTTTATATATTAAGGCATTAACAATAAAATAATGAAGAAATCAAACCTAAAGAATGTGAACCAGAGCACTAGAGAATTGATCAAATATGCATATAATTGTCATTGCAAATGCAACTACAAAATTGGGAAGGTTTAGAGAACTATGAAGAACATAGTGACTCAAGCCATGTAAGGGAGTGACAATGTGAGTTCAACCTCCCAAACAATACAATCTAAGAGGGATGGACAAATAGAATAAGGGCATAAAAAATGTGCATCTTGTTAAATTTTGAGCTTGATTTATATGTAGATGATTCTTTAGCTTCTTTTTCAACACTTTGATATTTCAGTCCTCAATATACCGAATAAAATGAATAAGCAAGAGAAGCGTAAAAGAAAGATAACACGATAACACAATAACACAAGTATTTTACCGTGGGGAAACCCAATAAGAGAGAAAACCTCAACAAAATATCTTCATCTTTATTAATGAATAAAATTTGCAGGTACAATAACCCTCAATGGGGTGTTACAGTACAAAAATCATAAGAGAGAGAACGACTAGATACCTTTCTACTTGTGCTTCTTAGAAGATTTGAAGAGATGCCTGTAGATATGAAGAAATACTTGTAGATCTGAATAAATACCTCTAGATATGAAGATATACCTATATATATGAAGAAATACTTGTAGATATGACTTCTCCAAGGCTTACTTGACCTTCTTGAGTAAAAATGCTTGAGGAATATCTGATCAAAACTCTTAGATCTGACTTGGCCAAATTTCTGCAGCCCTCTTGAGTGAATTCTGGAATCTAACTTTGGAGGTTTATTTATGTTGATTGAATGCTCTGATTCAAGGACGTTCTTTTTCATTTACTTCTCCTTTGGTAGGACTATTATATGGAATTCAACGCCCTCCCAAATCTTCTCTAAAAAACAGATCAACTCCTTCCAAAGATTTTCACTAGTTGTTGGTACAAGCCTGAGCCGAACCCTTTCTTTGTGTTATATATATATATATATATATATATATATATATATATATATATATATATATATATANTGTTATATATATATATATATATATATATATATATATATATATATATATATATATATATGCAATAGATGAATATCTCTTGGACTGTTCAATGTAGGATGATAGAGGAGACCAAGATATTTTTGTTGAGCCCAAGATCAAGCCCAACACTATTCTAAAACCCTTGGATCAAACTGATTTAGTGAGACATCCGAACCCTGGGCGAGTGCTTGAGATGGAGGCTAGGATTTCTGTGTGATGTGAATTGGCCTTCTTTCCCTTTTTGACATTTTTCATGTGTTCAAATCTAATTCCATGATGGGTTAAGTCATATTTCTAGAAGATTCCCTCCTTGGGTTAAGTCAACCTTCTAGAAGCTTCCTAATATCTTGTTGGGTTAAGTCAACCTTCTAGAATCCCCATGGAAGACTTCAGTTCATCTTCCTAGAATCCTCATGGAAGAATTTATTATTATTATTACTTATTGTATATATTATTTAATAATTAATAATTGTATTATCAATTATTACTCTAGGAAAATGTCTTCTCGATGTTGTCCAAACATCAACGCTCCCTCTCAATGAGGGAGACATTCTACATCATGCCAAGTTTGCCTCTGAAGTATACAAACTTCACCCTAGACTCATGACACATTTCTATCAGTCCTTGGAGATGTCTCTCTCCCACCTAAATCGAAGGGAAACTCCCCCTATGGCTCTCCCTCTAAGCCAACTAACTCTCTCTCAGATCATGCTTACTCTGGGTCCACATGTGATAGCATCTATAATATTGAGTCTTTTATCATTCCTTGTCAAATCACCATGACTAGAACAAAGAACACAACAGGGTCGTTCAATATAGGTACACCCTTGTGAATGAATGTCATCCCGATGCTAACTGACACGTGGAAAGCACCTCAAGCACCTTAAGTCCATATTATTCCTTGGCATGATCAAGGAAGGACTATGCTTGGGCCCATTTACCATGAGTGCACCTTTATGATAAATGTATCCTATCTCCCTTGGTCTACAGCCCAATCTAGGAGAAGTTCCACCTAATGCGGAAACGTCAACACTCCCTCTTAGTTAGGGAGGTATCTTTCCATGATGTCTTCATCTAGTAGTCCATTGACTACTCTGTATTCAACTAGTACCATACAACTATTGTCTAGTGACACACAATCATTGATAGTGGTACACAACCATTGTAGTAGCACACAACAATTGTCCAGAGACACAAAGTCTTTGCCAGAGTTACACAACCATTGTAGTAGAAAAGGTCTGTCACACATGGAACTCACATGTGGACTTCTCGAGGCTACTCTAAAAACATTAGGGTCAACTCCCCATAGTGTGAGACGTCAAGGTCAACTCCCTTGATGTGTCCTCATGTGTTTCCACAAGGGGTGTGTCTTCATGTGCTCTCCACAAGGGACATTGGACTATAATCCCAAACCCACTTATCCCTCTTGGATAAGTGTCCTCACAGATCAACTCAACCCAATCACACATGAATATGATATGGAATTCTAGAGGCTACTCCCTCTAGAAACACTAGGGTCAACTCCCCATAGTGTGTGACATAAAGGTCAACTCCCTTGTAGTGTCCTCATGTGCTCTCCACAAGGGACGTTAGGCTATAAACCCAAACCCACTTATCCCTCTTGGATAAGTGTCCTCACAGATCAACTCAACTCAGTCATAGTGGAGTATGATTTGGAGAATGTCTCAAGAAGATGCAAACATCAACACTCCCTCTCAACGAGGGAGGCATTCTCTACCACGCCAAGTCTGTCACGAAAGTACTCAAACTTCATCCTAGAAAGGGATTTGGTAAGAACATCAACAACCTGCTCATTTGTAGGAGGGTATTGCACTAGTAATTCCTTCCTCTACACCGTGTCTTGGATGTAATGATACTTGATCTCAATGTGTTTCGATTTGTCATGAAACACTGGATTCTTTGAGAGCTTCACAGAACTCTGATTATCACAATGAATAACAATGGAATCCAACAAATGTCCAAATAAATCTGGAAGGAGCTTAAAAAGCCACACTGCTTTGTAGACTACCACACTCAATGCAATGTACTCTTATGCAGTGCTCAAAGTCACAAAAATCTGTTTCCTGCTACACCTGGAAACCATGGCAGATCCCAAAGTGAAGAAACACCCAGAGGTGCTCTTCTTGTCCACTACGCTCCTTGCTCGATCAGAGTCAGTATATCCCTGTAATCTCATGTCAATACTGGAAGTATATCTCAGACCATGTCCAATTGTGCCTTGTAGTCATCTCAACACTTGCTTCATAGAAATCTAGTGTGTCTATCTCGGCTGACTCATACACTAGCTAAATGCACTCACTACATAGAAAATATTTGGTTTGGTGTTAACTAGATACATAAATGATCCAATCATCTTTATGTATAAGGTTGGATGAATCTCGTCGAAATCGAAAGAAGACACACTTAGTTTCTTCATATTAATCACCATTGGTGTAGCCATGGGATTACAGTTCATCATCCCAAACTTCTTCAATATCTCAGCTATGTACTTCCCCTAACTTAGGAAGATCTCATCAGTTCTTTGCCACACCTCTAGTCCCAAGAAGTGGTGCTTCATACCAAGGTCCTTCATATCAAACTCAAAGGCCAGCGCATACTTGCATTCAACAATAAGGCTCTTTGTATCGGTGAGTAATAAATCATCAACGTAGAGGACCAAAATCAGGGACTCACCATTAACAGTCTTGTAGTACAGGTTGGGATCAACAACACTTTTGTTGAAGCCCAAATTCATCAGGTGTCCATCAATCCTCGCATACTATGCTCGAGGTGCCTGCTTGAGTCCATACATGGCCTTCTTCAACCTACACACATGAGACTCCTCATGTATCACGAAACCATCTGGTTTCTTGATGTATACTTCTTCCTCAATCTCTCCATTGAGAAAGGTTGTCTTCACATCCATCTGATGTAGTCTCCAATCCATGGATGTTGCAAGGGAAATAATTGACCAAATAGAAGTGTATCGAGAAACAGGAGCAAATTTATCCTCATAATATATTACCTCCACCTGAGAGAATCCTCTAGCAATAAATCTTGTTTTGTGCTTCTTTATGCTCTCGTCGGCTATGTTTTTTATCTTTATAGATCCACTTGGAATTCATTACAGATTTCTCCTCAGGTCTCGGAACAATATCCCACACATAATTCTTCATGATGGACTGATACTCCTCCATCATAACATCTTTACATACTAGATGACTAGATGCCTCCTCATAATAGGAAGGCTCAGAATCAATGATGTGGCTCATAGTTGCGGCATAGCATGAACATATCTGAGGTCTCTTTCTCTCTCAGAAGGTACCATGAGGAGTTGCATGTCCTTCTGCCTCTTACAGAGTCTGACGAGCCCATGCAAGTCTCTTCCGACCTACTGCAGTATCTCTGGGAACATCAACTGGAGCTTTAGGATCAACGTGATCAATTGGATCAATAGACTCAACTGTCTCCCTTTGAACTATTGGAGGGTGAGGGGAAGAAGGCACCATCTCTTCTTGTCTCTCACTATCAATCTTCATGTGAGATCCTCTAAATATCATGAAGGCTACCTCCTCCTCAAAGCTAACATCTTTGCTCACCTCAATCTGTCTCTGACCAAGGATGTAGATTCAATATGCCTTCAAAGACTCACTATACCCCACACATGTACCCTTTTTGCCTGAATGGTCTATCTTGGTCCTTTCCTCCTTAGGTATATGAATGTATAATAGAAACCCAAATATATTGAAGTGTCCAACCTCAGGCTTCACTCATGAAATGTCTCCATACTAGACATCTCGTGGTTCCCTCGTGGAACACATGTCTAAGAAATATCAAGGTTCCCTCATGGAACCAATGTCTCACAAGACATATTGAGGTTTCCTCGTGAAACCATTGTCTTGGCTCCTTCATCTAACCAACTGAGGCATGTCAATATGAAGTCCACATTCTCTGCTCCCTTTGACACTTAAGGTATCTCTTCCTTCTTCTCTGGAGGTAACTCAATCTTTGCTCCCTCTAGAAGTAGTACCGCCTCCCTCTCTATAGGATATCCATTTACATATGATTTTTCATGCCTTCCATTTATTGGCTTGCATGTTTTAACCAATATTCCACTTACAATCGTCACAATGCATTTCCACATTGCTCATTGTCTAGATGTGTGCATTAATCACAAGTGAATCAACCTCACTTACCATCGCACCATTTAGAAAATATTTTCTAATCATTTATGAGCCTAATGGTAAGAGAATAGATCCAACTGAAATCTATATCTTGGTTTGTATTTCTTAGAGTGCAATTATCACTTTAATGCATCCATAATTATGCAGTTCTTCTAGTTCAGACATGAGTTTGTATTGTAGTGCATGGAATAGATTTATCCTTAATTGACATATGAGACTCCACTCTTGCTAGCAACATCTTCTCACAAAATGAAATCGAAAGGAATCCTCATGGCAACTCCTCTCTCAAAGAAACAATCGGTGGCTCAATGACGACTCACTAAATCAGTCACTTAGCACGCAGATCTTCACATGCCTTCTCCTTGAGTTGATCCTAGTTAAACTATCTCTCCACATTGATAGCTTGAGACAGTCTCGATGCCTTATCTAAACATATGGCAATTTCACGCCCAGATATTTATAATGACAACTTTGTTAAGGTTTAAGCTATTATTAGGTTTCTTTTCAATTTACTAGATAACCATAGCATAGGTAGGATCACTAAGAGAAACACAATCATAAGATACACAAAATTTATCCTGGGAAACCCTCATGGGGAAGAAAACCCAACAAAACTTCCTTAATATAGATAGCCAAGACAATGCCAAGACAATAAACCAAACACTATAAAATATCCTCTACTGAGCAATGCGCCTCTCTCTTCCTTCTTCTCCAACTGTAGCTACCAAACTTGTGCTCTGGATGATCGAATGAGTGAATTGAACAAATGAGGCATTGGCTTCCTTTATTTATACAAACTGGAAAGAGCCGGAACGACGTCTTTTCACTGGGCAGGGCCGACTTGTCTTCTGAGTGGTTAAAAAAACTTTAAATTGCCTGGGGGACGACTTCTCAATTTGCATAATATATTTAGCGTTTGACTAATCCAAAAAATGGGATTTGGTCAATTACTATGCCCAACATGATCAATCAACAAAAGGGGATTGATCTAATGAATAATAAATCAATAATAAATAGAATACTCTTTGTAGTTACAATATTTCAACACTCCCCCTTAACAAGAAGGGTATTCTACAACATCATCAGGAGAGAGAGAGAGGGCAACAACACCAACAACATCTGGGATACTGACTCGCATATCTATAAATCATCCGAAGTTTTTCTCATCATCAATATCACCATTACAACAGGGAGCTGGGATGGCATCATCATCATCTGCATCAACATGGATTAGTGTAACACTAATACATCATCAATAATAGCACAAGGATGATACAACATCAACAACAACAAGATCACAACACGAAGGCCGGAGCATCATCAACAAAAGCAGCATCACAACACAAAGGCTAGAGCATCATCAACATCAACACTAGGCTAGAAATCTTCAACACAAAGCTAGCATCTCAACAACAACAGCACGAAGCTGGATATCTTCAGCACAAAGCTGGCATCACAACAGCATTAGCACGAGGCTGAAAATATTCAGTACGAGCTTGGCATCACAACAACATCAACACGACATTGGAAATCTTCAGCACGAAGCTGGAAATCTTCAACATGAGGCTGGCATCACAAAAAAATCAGCACGAATCTAGAAATATTCAGCACGAGGTTGGCATCACAACAACATCAGCACGAAGTTGGAAATCTTCAACACTAGGCCAGCATCAACACTACTCCCCCTTTTGAGGGAGGTCCTTTCTGACTACACCGAGCTTATCTCGCAAGTGCTCAAACTTTACATGAGATAGAGGCTTGGTCAACACATCAACAACCTGTTCATTCGTGCTAACACAGGGTTCTCTGTCATCTTTATACAACTCTGGTTATCACATAGAATCATGGTTGCTTCCATCTCCAGATCGAATAGACCTGTCAACAACTTCCAAATCCATATGGATTCACAACTAGTGGAACATGCAACAATGTATTCTACTTCTATCATGCTAAGAGCAATGCTTGATTGCTTCCTAATCTGCCATGAGATCATGGTTGACCCCAGACTGAAACAACATCGTGAAGTTATCTTTTTGTCAAAGACACTTCTAGCCTAATCTTAATCGGTATAACCACTCAATCTGAAGTCATGATCTCCATCATAACTGAGACCACAATATAACTTAACTTTAAGGTACCTCATCACATGTTTTGCAACAACTTGGTGAACATGTCTGGGCTCTACCAGAAATTGACTCAAGGTGTTCACAACAAAAACTGTATCTGGCCTGGTGTTCATCGGATGCATCAACAATCCAATGATTTGTTTGTACAACGTAGCATCAAACAATTCTGACGAAGTGTCAACCAAGAGCTTCAAATTCGTTTCCATGGATGTATTCATGAATTTTCACTCCAACATATCAAATCTCTTCAGTATTTCAACTTTATACTTCCCTTGGTTAAGAAAGATCTTCTATGGGCTCTGCCAGACCTCAAGACCTAAGAAATAGTGCATTAGGCCAAGGTCTTTCATCTCAAATTCTGCAGCGATCTTCTTCTTACAATCAGTGATGAGCTTTTCTTCTCTAGTTAAGAATAAGTCATCCACATATAGCAACAATATAACAGGCTCATCATTCATAACCTTGATGTAAATATTAGAATCATCTTTACTCTTGGTAAAGCCCAAGCTCGTCAGGAAACCATCAATTCTTCCATACCAAGCTCTAGGAGCTTTCTTCAATCCATACAGATCCTTCTTCAATTTGCATACATGAGTCTTCATGTGTTCAACTTCAAACCCTTGAGGTTGTTCTATATACACTTCTTCTCCAATGACACCATTCAAGAAAGTTGTTTTCACGTCCATCTGGTGTAACTTCCACTTCATCTTAGATGTAAGAGATATGATGGTTCAGATTGAAGTGTATCTATCTACAAGAGAAAATGTCTCTTCATAGTCAATGACTTCTTTTGATAAAATCCATGAGCAACAAACCTTTCTTTATATTTCTCAATACTTCGATCAACAACATGATTTATTTTGAAAATCCATTTGGAAGATACCACATCCTTGATATTCGGTCTGGGAACTATTTCCCATACATCATTATTTATAATGGATTGGTACTCTTTTGTCATGGCATATGCCCATTATTTCTTCTGAATGGATTCTTCAAAGAAAGTAAGCTCCTTCTCTAAGAGATCACACATCAAAGACATGTAACTGGAGAATGGCTTGGGTTTCTTGACTTGTCTCATGGTTCCTTCAGGGGAACCATACTTATCTCCATCTTGAATAAGTTCCCTAGCCTAGGCTGGAATTTTCTTATGGGAGATCGTCATCTAGGGAGGTTCTTGAGATTCTATTATGTCATGATCTTCTAGAATCTCCTCATCAGGGGAAGTTATGACTTCCCTCACTGGTTCCGCAACTCTCGAAACCACAGGTTCTTCTTCATATACTTCTTCAAGCTGGCATCTTCTTGATTTCTTGAGTGTTGCATATTCATCAAAGGTTACATCTCTGTTGATCTCAATATGATGGTAACCTAGTATATAAACTTTTAAGGCCTTGGAGATCTCATAGTATCCAAAAAATATTCCCTTCTTTCCAGGGATGATTTTAAGGATGGAAATTTATTTTAAAATGTAGAAACCTTGGCAAATCTTACTAATCCTTCATATGCCAACTATAAATGATTGGCGATATTTTTGTAAAAATATTCAAATTTCTAAGGATTTTATATAGTTTTATAAAATTTTGGCGATTTTTAAGGTAAAATAATTTTATCCTATAGAATTTGGGYGAATCATTTTTAAAATAGTGAATCTCGTTTTTGGAAATACCATGGAAAATTATCCCATGAGTGAAATTTAGCCCCTAAAATCATCCCTGCTTCTTTCCTAAAGGGTCTATCTTGCTTCTCTTTTCTTTCGGAATATGTACAAATACTGGACAGCCAAATATTTTGAGATGGCCTACTTTTGGCTTCTTCCTGGAGAACATCTCTTCCGGGGTCTTGAACCCAAGTGCACTATGGGACAATCTGTTTTGTACATGTACTGTTGGTTTTTTTTTTGGTTTCTTCTGCCCATAAGTGCATTGGAAGATCTTGATCATTGATCATAGTCTTCACTGCTTCCATTGTAGTTATGTTCTTTCTTTTTGCTACACCATTTTGTTGAGGATTGTAGGGAGTGGTGAGCTCCCTCTTGATCTTGAAATCTTTGCAAAAGTTTGCAAACTCTTTTGAGGTGTATTCTCCTCCATTATCTGATCTGAGTATCTTGATATTTCTTTCAGAGAGATTCTCTATCAAGGCTTTGAATTCCTTGAATTTACTGAACACTTCATCTTTTGATTTCAAAAAGTAAACCCAGGTTTTGCGAGAATAGTCATCAATAAAAGATACATAGTATACATACCCACTGATGGAGGTTGATGGCATTGGGCCACATATATCTGAGTGAATGAGCTCTAGGAATCCTTCTGCTTTACTGCCTCTCTTTGAGAAAGGGTTCTTGATGTTCTTTCCTTGTGCACATCCATTGCACACACCTTCATGGTCAACCTTGAATTTTGGTAGACCTGTGAATTCCTTGCTTACATATAGTAATGATTTGTAGTTGATGTGAGCTAGTCATTTATGCCAAAGTTCACATGGATTCTCAATGGAGTGCATCAAGAATCCTTCTGAGTGACCCTTTAGCTTATACAAGACACCTTCTTCTTTTCCAATAACAATTGCTTCTTCCATGGTTTTTCCTTTGGGCCACATAAGAACTTCTCCATATATGAAGGCAACTCTGAAGCCTTTATTCTCTAAAGCTAAGATAGAAAGTAAGTTCTTTGTCAAACCTGGTACATATAGTACATCCTTCATCTTCATTGGGGTCCCTGAATCAAGTTTGTAATTCGATTCTCCTACTCCTTTGATAGGGTATTGATAATCATCTCCAAGTGTAACTTTCTAGGGAAACTTCTTTTCTGAAAGGAAAGAGAGAATGTCTCTTTGGCCTGTCATGTGCTTGGAAATACCATTGTCTATGAGCCAAGTGTCCTCACCAGGTGACACTGATCCTGAGAGTGCAGAGATTAAGACATAGTCTTCAATCTATTATTTTATCATTTTTGTGGGTGGCTCTTTGTCTTCAATTGTATGGGCATAGTGCCTCTTGTTTCTCTTCTTGTATTCTTCTCGTCTAGCTGGACAATTCTTAGCAATATGTCCCATCTTGTCACAATGGTAACATTGGTAAGATGAGAAATATTTTTCTCTTCTTTGACCTTTCTGAAACTTCTGGAATCTCCTTGGAGGGTGAGATTCTTTATGTATGGATTTTTTTTAGGGGTGAGACTCCTTATGAGTTTCTTTTTGGAATAAATACCTCTTTATTCCTCCTTTAGTATGAGTAGGTAGGGCTTGATATTCATCTCTTAATAGTAATGCTTCTCGGTTAGCTACTCTTGCTTCTTCTTGAACACATTCTTCCCAAAGACTATCAAAGTGTAGTATCTCCTTTATGGAACAAATGGTTTGGATGAATGCATCCCAAGGTTGTGTGAGGCCATTAAGGGTTTTCATTATAAGTTCGTCTTCATCTATAGTATCATCAATTTCTTCTATTTGTTCTTTGAATTGTGATATTCCGGAGAAATATTCTTCAATTGTTTCTCCTTTCTGCATCCTTGTACTTTTGAGTTGAGTTCTTAGATTCATCTTCCGATTGATTTTATTTCCTTTATATAATCTCGTTAGGGCTTCAAACATTTCTTTTGGAGACTTATTTGAAGCCACTTGAGGAATCAAGTGATCTTTAATAGAACCTGCAATGATTCTTTGGCCCTAACTGTGTCTTTTTTATGTTTTGGTTTAGCTGCAACATCGGTAGGTTCTGGTACAACTTTTTTAATGAATATTTCTAGGCCATTCTCTTAAAGAATGAGTGAAATCCTATACTTCCAGGCATGAAAGTTTTACACACCTTCTAGCTCGTCAACAAGCTTAGTGCTTGCAGACATCTTTACTTGGAGCTAAGAAAATGACCAAAAATTGAAAATGCTCAGAAATTAATTTTGAACTTACTAGGAAGTGTGGTTAGATGAGGCAAGTAGCCTGGTGCAGTTAGATTTTAGAAAATACAAATGTTTCCCCTTCAAAATTGACCAGCAAAATTCTAGACCAAAACTTCTGGTTTTCTAGTACCGGTGAAAACTAGGGTTTCACTTTCTGGGAGTTCTATCCACTGAAAAGGTGCACTGAAGGTGCCAAAGAGTTCCCTAGGCTAGGGTGCACTTTTCTAGATGATTTTTGGGATGAAATTCTTCTACTGAGCAATGCACCTCTCTCTCTTCCTTCTTCTCCAACTGCAGGTACCAAACTTGCGCTCTAGATGATTGAATGAGTGAATTGAGCAGATGAGGCATTGGCTTCCTTTATTTATACAAACTAGTAGGATATGGAAAGGTGTCTCTTCACTGGGTAGGGACAACTTGTCTTCTGAGTGGTTAAAACCACTTTAAATTACCTGGGGGATGACTTCTCAATTTGCATAATATATTTAGGGTTTGACCAATCCACAAAATGGGATTTGGTCAATTACAATTCTTGACATGATCAATCCACAAAAGGGGATTGATCTAATGAATAATAAATCAATAATAAATAGAATACTCTTTGCAGTAACAATTTTTCAACAAACTTGTGATAATCCATGGCATAAATCATTTTCTTGTAGAAGCCCTGCCTCTTCTTTCTTTATGTATGAAAAGATCTCAGCCAATATTTCTCGATGGGCCAATTATGTCATTGGTATTGAGGGATGCGACCATTCGACTAAGGGATCGAGGCTACAACATCCTGGCCTTGGCCTTCCAGATCAAATCCTCTAAGTTTCTGGGTTTTCCCAGTCTCACCATTTTCACACTCGATGACGATTTGATTTTCTCCCAAGGTAGCCAAGATTTCATGAACAACATGAGATATAATATTCTTCCCAACTTAAGATCATTGTACACAGACCTGCTTACAATTCCTATGGGTACTGGATTCGATACCCTACTCTAAGGCCAATGTCTTATGGTTACATATAGCAATCATTTTTCCGTCAATGGCATCCATCTCAAGAACCCTAATGATTTTTACAATCAATTGATCTTGGTGCATGGAATTTTTGCACCTTTCACATTCTGGTGGTGATGATTCTTAATTGCATATGAATGGGCACTTCAAGATATGGCTCTTTGTTGCCTTTGGATTCCACATGTAATACCATCGATGGACATTATCCACTATCGCATGCCTTCTTCAACTCCTCCTGGAGAGACGTGAAAAACCATCATTAACAACCAGTTGTCTCTCTCTGGACAGCTCAGAAATGAGAATGACTATTGGAGGATGTCCCCTTCTCTGTTGAGCTCTCTGCATAATCCAAGGTCCTCAAAGAGGGTTTTCTACAAACGGACCCCAATAATCTCTGTGAACTTCAGGAGTCGTGGCTTCCATGTCTTCTCTGAGGATCCTGGGCCCTCCCATGAGGGAGTTAGCCTAGTCTTGCTCTGAAAACATGTTGATTTTTCTATATAAGATGATATATGATAGATGTATCATTACAATGATGATTTTTCCATATATAGAGAACATGTGGTGGCCATCCAGTAAGGGATGCATCCCTTAGATAATAAATAACTATTTATTATTACTTATTACTTATTATATATATTATTTAATAATTAATGATTGTATTATTAATTATTAATCTAGGAGAATGTCTTCCCAATGTTGTCCAAACATCAACACTGACTACCATCATGTGCACGTACGAGTCAGTCCTTGGTCATCTCCATATAGCCCACAGGGCATCATATTTTATCAGAAGTACCATTGCGGTCCAAAAAGGATGCCCCCTATCCCTCACATTATTTGGGATCTACATCAATGTGTTGGAGCCCTTCCTATTGTTGATCATGTTTCCTTGATCAATGTTCTAAGTGTTTTTGTATTACTTGGTGTATTTTTCTAGAAGCTCCATACTTAGCGATTTTTCACAAATGTGGGTTACGAGAAGGCCTTTCCTTTATTTCCTGCAAGTCTTTAAACTTAGTTGATTTTTCCTTTCGTAGGGTCCATCATTACACTATACCCACAATACTCTCTCCTCACCCCCAATACTTAGTTGATTTCTTGATTGAAGAAATCTTGTTGTGGGAACCAAAATCAATGTTGAACATCCCACAACTAGCATTACCATGTTATTCAAAACAAACCCACATTTTCCGCAACATCCAAATAGAACCTACATTAACACTCAGTCAATTTTATAAATGTGGATGCATGAAATGATGTAGGAGCATCATTGGAAAGCGTGCAGAGGTGGGACCACCTAACACGTGAGATTTCCTCGGGAACTTCAACGTGAGCAGTCACAAACAATTTTGAAATCTGCCTCCACTCAGCACCGAAATTCACCTTCGGAGGCATGCTTGAACCAGTGCCAGATTTTTCCCTTTGAAGCAAGTTTTTGAAATTGTAAACAGTGCAGAAGTTTCCACTTCGGCTCTAGAATATGACTAGACTAAGATAGCGTAGGATAAGGTTTAGAGTAGACAAGTAGCCAAGGGAAAACCCTAGAAACATTTTTTTTGAGTTATGTAGAAGTTTGTACACCCAGTTAGAGAGAGCGGGAATACAGAGCTGTAGGAGAGAACTGCGAATTAGCAGGAGATCTAAATGTTTTGAGTTACTGTAATTTTGAATGAAATCTATAGTCATTGGGCACTTGTGAATATAACATAATGGAAAATTGATACAAATGTGCAGTGTTTGGACTGTGTGCATTTTCTTGTCATTTTCTGTTTTCATGAACAAGTGGATGGAACTGTGAATTTTTCCAGTTTCAATTATTTCTCTTCATTGGAAGCTCTGCAAGGTGTGCATCGAGCCAGAGAGGAACACCATGGATTTGAATTATTGAAGTCCCTCAGACGCAAGGAGTGCACATGATATCGAAGTCTGAACCAGACAAATCTCATGAGGAATAACACTTCGAAAGTGTTATCGAGATCCAGGAACTTATTCCCTGGAAGAGGTGAAGACCGAGTCTTCAAAAACTTAGAAAATTTTCTAAGTCTGAAGTGAGTAAAAGATCAAGAGGAAGAACGTCGTCGAGCATTGGATCGTGGTGGAAAATCCTGTAGACTGTCTGATTTGAGGAAGGGGCGTAGACTTTAACGTTGTGTAGATCCAGGAGGGGAGATCCTGGAGACCTGGACGGATGGTGGAGATTCCTCAAGGAGAAATGACAAAACCCCATAGGCTGTTGCATCAGGTGGAGCTGCGAGGAAGTTAGTGGCGAGGGATTCTTGACACCCAAAGCTCGGGAGGAGTAGTGACCGTTGATCACAAGCAGATCTGGACAGTTGGTCCATTTCAGGATTTCGGGTACCGTGAGTTGGAAAGACAGAGACTCTTGTCTTTCAGAATACCAAACCACGAAATCACGAAGTCGCGATTCGACCAGAATCGTTGATCCCAGGGATTGTTGTGAGCTATTGATTGAACGCCAAGATATTTCGGCATTTCAGCATTTTGGCAACCAGGGGCTTGAAGAGTGAAGGGACGGGATGTCTGACTTGTGAAGTCCCGGTCCCCGGTATTTCAACATTTTGGGTTTCGGGAGTTGAAGAGTCAAAGAACTTGCATCAGGATCTGTGAAGTCACGAAGTCCAAAATTCCTTTTCAGTAAAAGTCTCAATCAGCCCTTTCGACATTTTGACATTTTGACCACCGAGGGTTCCAAGGGGCAGAGATATCCCTTGCAATCAGATTTCCCGAAATCGCGAAGCCCAAAGTTGTGATTCAAAAAAACCTAGAGGATAAGGCACTGGGACATTTCATCTTTTCGGTGACTGGAGACTCCAAGGAACAAGGATACTCCTTGTGTCCTGATTTCGTGAAACACAAAATCCCGAAGGAACAAGTGCCGGGACATTTCAGCATTTTTCCATTTCGGCATTTCAGCCACCAGGGGTTCGAAAGGGGAAAGGAGGGACCCTTGCATCGTGATTCCCTGAATCATGAAACCATGAAAGAGAGAACGCCAAGCTAGTTTGGCATTTCGCGAACCAGAATTTCAAAAGACAGAGAACAGGGGAGCGCTTGCATCGCAATTCCCCAAATCACAAAAGTTGATATCACTTTGGCCTTAAGCACGTGGACATAGAGCTTTGGTCACATTGACGAAGGATAAGGGAGGAGACAAAGCCTGTTAATCCCTTTTCGGCATTTCGGGACCCAAGAGGTTGAAGGACCAAGAACCGTCTGCCATCGAAATCATGAAATTGCGAATTCTAAAATCTCGAAAGGCAGAATGTGGTCACAGGTAGATTTTAGCATTTCGGGGTTCTGGTGTTTGAGAGACCAGGAGTCAGGAGACGTGGAGTCTCGGCTTGTGAAATCGCGAAACCACGAAACGTGAAAAGGAGGTGCGTGCAGGTTTTCTCAAGACTTGTATCGAAGGATGAAGGGACCTGTGGATCCATCCAAAGGATTCCAGTAGGAGCCTGAAGGGCCATTTCATCTCAGGGAAGAGAACGATCCAGAGACCGAGAGGTCGCAGAACCCTGCTAAAGTAGGGGGCCTGCATCAGGTGGTATCGGAGCATCAGTTTTTCATCTGTAGACTTCAGGCAAAGGAGGAAAATAAGGAGACAAAGAACTCAGAGTTGTATTCTGTGTATGACAAATAGTCAACATGATGCTACCAAGAAGATGAGATCCTCCTTTAGCCAACTGTGTTGTAGAGAGGGAGATGCGAGAGCTTTGTGCCTGATTGGAAACAATGGAAGCAGCACAGATAAGAGCACCTGGAATTGGAGATGTCAGTGAGGCAGAAAGTGAAGAGGTTGAGGTTGAAGAAGCTACATGAGAGGGTGTTGTAGAAGAATGTTTGTTGAGAGCAGTTGCCAGATTGGGAGGCAAAGCTAAGATAGAGGTCCCCGTGTATGAGGGAAATATAAATGCTGAAGAACTATTGGACTGGATAAGGTCCATGGACAAACACTTCGACTATGAAGATGTCGATGAGGAGAAGAAGGTGAAGCAGGCAGTCACCCGGCTAAAAGGGCATGCAACACTGTGGTGGGAAGAACTACAGGATGAGAGGAGAAGTAAAGGAAAACAAAGGATAAAGAGTTGGGATAGGATGGTATCCAAACTGAAGGCTAAGTTCATACCCAAAGTCTACCAAATCAATCTGTTCAGGAAGCTACAGAAACTGAGACAGAAAGGGATGACAGTCAAGGAGTACACCAAAGAGTTCTACTAGTTGAACATCAGAACTGGACAATGGGAGTGAGATGAAGAAAGAGTCACAAGATATATAAATGGCTTGAGATATGAAATTCAGGATGAACTTAGCATGATGTTAGTGAGGATGGTGGAAGATTCTTATAAGTTTGGGTTGAAGGCAAAGGAGAAGCTGGCCAGAAAATAGAACAAGCGAGGAAGAGGTAAAGGCTTGATCCCAAGCAAAAGCAAGGGATTTAACCATGACAGAGCACATCAGTCTAAGGATGAGGCTGAGAAACCACACAATCACTCAGAACAAGGAGGAATTTCATGAGGAAGACAGAGTGGTGGAAGAAACTCTTTTAGAGGAAGAGGCAGAGGAGGAGTAAGGTGCTATAACTGTGGAAAGGTAGGGCACATGTCTTGGGAATTTCCTGAGAAGAAGAAGGAAGGAGGAGAAGCTCACATTTCAGAAGCATAATGAAGAGATGTTGAGGCAGAAGGAGCGAAGAATGGAGCATCCCTGATGTTGAGAAAAGTTCTCTTAAAACCAGAGGCAGAAATTGAAAATCCAATGCAGAGAAATAGTCTCTTCAGGACAGCTTGCAAGACTAAAGACAAAGTATGCAAGGTGATCATTGATAGTGGGAGTACTGAAAACCTAGTATCCAAAGAGATGGTGGAGAAATTGGAGCTGAAGACAACTGCACATCCAAGGCCATACAAAGTCTCATGGCTGCAAAAAGGACAACATGTAATGATCACTAAACAATGCCTGGTTGAAATTAAAATAGGAGGATATAAAGATGAAATCCTATGTGATGTAATTCCCATGGATGTATGCCACATTTTGTTGGGAAGACCATGGCAGTTTGACAGAAATGTCATTCATGATGGAAGGAATAATACATATACATTGGAGGAGAATGGTAGGATGCATATGTTATGTCAATGGAGGAGAAGAGAGCGAAGGAGGAAGCCAGCACAAGCATACTTCTCATGAGTGGGAAGGAACTCCTGAAAGAAGTCAAGGAAGAACATGAGATGCAATTCACTATGGTGAGGAAGCCTAGAGTCATCCTTACAAGTACATCAGTGAATGATCTACGTGAAGAAGTTTAGGAGCTGCTAGATAATTTTGATGATAAAGTGGTGGATGAACTGCCAAACTAATTGCCACCCATCAGGAGTATCAGTCATCATATCGACTTGATACCAGGAGCAAGTCTGCCAAACAAGGAAACATACAGATTAACACCTCGAGAAAATGAGGAGGTGAAGAACCAAGTCTAAGAGTTGTTGGATAAGGGTTTAGTCAGAGAAAGTTTGAGCCCATGCACAATACCAACTGTGTTAAGCCCAAAGAAAGATGGAGGATGGAGAATGTGCACAGACTTGAGAGCCATCAACAAGATCACCATCAGGTACAGATTTCCTTTACCAAGAATGGATGAATTAATGGATTGCTTAAGTGGAGAAAAATTATTTTCTAAGATAGATTTGAAAAGTGGATATCACCAGATTAGGATGAGAGAAGGTGATGAATGGAAAACAACCTTTAAGACGAATGAAGGTCTGTATGAGTGGTTGGTTATGCCATTTGTCCAAACGAATGCCCTAAGTACTTTTATGAGGTTGATGAATGAAATTCTGAAAGATTGCATTGGCAAGTTCATGGTTGTATATCTGGATGATATACTGATCTTTAGCAAGATTAAAGAGGAGCATTTGAGACACCTAACACTAGTAATGAAGAGGTTACAACAGGAGAAGCTGCTGATCAATTTGAAGTAATCCTCTTTCATGAATACATAACTCATTTATTTGGGTTTCTTGATCTCTTCGAATGAACTGAATATGGATCCAAAGAAGGTGAAAGTGATCAGAGAATGGCCATCACCAAGGAGCATGTTTGAGGTAAGAAGCTTTCATGGTTTAGCAAGTTTTTATAGAAATTTCATTAGAGACTTCCGTGGGATTTGTGCACCAATGATGGATACAGTGAAGAAGTGGCACAAGTCTTTTAAATGGATAGAGGAGGCTGAAAAGAGCTTCAATATACTGAAGGAGAAGATAACAGAACAACCAATTCTGGTCTTGCCGAATTTCGAAAAGACATTTCAGGTAAGATGTGACGCAAGTGGAGTTGCAATAGGAGCAGTTTTGAGTCAGGACAATCGGCCTATTGCCTATTTCAGCGAGAAGCTGAATGAGACTAAGAGGAAATACTCCACATACGACAAAGATTTTTATGCCATAATTCAAGATTTGAAGAAATGGAGGCATTATCTTGTCCCACAAGAGTTTGTCTTGTATAGGGATAACCAAGCTTTACAATTCATAACCTGACAAGAAAAAATGAACCAGAGGCATGCAAAATGGGTTGAATATATGCAAAAATTTACTTTTGTCATAAAACATATTGCTGGAAATACTAACAAAGTTGTCGATGCGTTAAGCAGGAGATGTTTAATTCTGCAGGAATTCCAGGTGAAGACCTTGGGGTTTGAACACCTCAAGGATATGTATTTTGATGATACAGATTTCAAGGAGGCCTACGAAGCATGTACAATCCTTGTACTGAGAGATAGAAGTGAGTGGACAAAGTATATGGTTTAGGAAGGATTGTTGTTAAGAGGAAATCAATTGTGCATACCAAGATTCTCAATGAGGGACAATCTTCTGAAGGAGAAGCATAGTGGAGGATTGGCTGGACATTTCGGCCATGATAAAACGTTTGCATAGTTGAGTAGCTCATACTATTATCTAGGAATGAGAACATATGTGATAAAGTTGTTGAACAGATGTAGAATCTGCCAACATGCAAAGGGGAAAAGACAGAACACTGGATTGTATCAACCATTGCTAATACCAGAGAGGCCTTGGGATGCAATAAGCATGTATTTTGTGTTGGGATTGCCAAGAACACAAAGAGGATTTGATTCCATATTTGTGGTGGTGGATAGATTTTCAAAGATGTCACATTTCATCCCATGCCAGAAGACCAGTGATGCAACACATGTTGCAAATCTGTTTTTCAGAGAAGTTGTGAGACTTTACGGCCTACGCAGGAGCATTGTCTCAGACAGAGACGCAAAATTTGTTGGTCACTTTTGGAGGACATTGTGGAAGAAGATGGGGACAGATTTGTCCTTCATCTCAGCTTATCACCCTCAAACAAATGGGCAGACTGAGGTGGTAAATAGAAGTTTGGGAAACTTATTGAGAAGCCTAGTTACTGAACACCATAACCAGTGGGATCAGATTCTGCCACAAGCAGAATTTGCATACAATGACTCACCAAACAGAAGCACTAGAAGGAGCCTTTTCCAAATACTCTATGGAATGCAACCCAGGGGAGTGTATGAGTTAAGGGACTTGGAACAGGGAGAGATCAGAAGCGCTGGAGAAGAGGATTTTGCTGCTGAGATGCAGAGACTCCATGGTCGAATCAAAGAACAATTACAGAGTTCTAATAAAAAATACAAGCACAGAGCTGATTAGCATTGCAAGGAACTTCAATTTGAAGTAGGAGATCAGGTTTTATCACATCTTATAAAGGAAAGGTTCCCTAGGGGAACATATAACAAATTGAAGATGAAGAAGATAGGACCCTGTAAGATCTTGAGGAAGTTTGATGCAAATGCCTATGAGATCGAGTTGCCAGATGGTGTGGGAATTTCACCCATATTCAATATTTCAAACCTGTACCCTTACATGAAAGATGCCACAGAAGGGTCAGAAGATCAAGGAAAAGTTCAGTGGGAGAAACAGATGCCTGTGGCAGAAAAGCTACAGATGGAGAAAATTCTAGATCATAGGATTGGCAAGAAGACCAGGAGGAAGAGTTATTTTCAGTATCTGGTCAAATGAAAGGGATTCCCAATAGAAGATGCCAGTTGGGAAAATGAAGCTCCTATCCAGAAGTAGGGAAAGTCAATAGAGGAGCTCATGGACATGAGTCCATGAAATTTTGTCAAGGGGAGTATGATGCAGGAGCATCATTGGAAAGCATGCAGAAGTGGGACCACCCAACACATGAGAGTTCCTCTGAAACTTCAATGTGAGCAGTCACAAACGATTTTGAAATTCTCCTCCACTTAGTGCTGAAATTCACCTTCGGAGGGACGCTTGAACTGGTGCCAGATTTTTCCCTTTGAAGCAAGTTTTTGAAATTGTAAACAGAGCAGAAGTTTCCACTTCGGCTCTGGAATATGACTAGACATATAGCGTAGGATAAGGTTTAGAGTAGGCAAGTAGCCAAGGGAAAACCCTAGAAACATTTTTTTTGAGTTATGTAGAAGTTTGTACACCTAGTTAGAGAGAGCGGGAATACAAAGAGAACTTAGCTGTAGGAGAGAATAGTGAATTAGCAGGAGATCTAAATGTTTTGAACTACTATAATTTTGAATGAAATCTGTATCCATTGGGCACTTGTGAATATAACAGAATGGAAAATTGATCCAAATGTGCGGTGTTTGGACTGTGTGCATTTTCCTGTCATTTTCTGTTTTCATGAACAAGTGGATGGAACTATGAATTTTCCTAGTTTCAATTATTTCTCTTCATTGGAAGCTCTGTAAGGTGTGCATCGAGCCAGAGAGGAACACCATGGATCAGATTTATTGAAGTCCCTCAGATGCAAGGAGTGTGTGGGAGATTGAAGTCTGAACCAGACAAAGCTCAAGAGGAATAACACTTCGGAAGTGTTATCGAGATCCAAGAACTTATTCCCTGGAAGAGGTGAAGACTGAGTCTTCGAAAACTTAGAAAATTTTCTAAGTCTGAAGTGAGTAAAATCTCAGGAGGAAGAACGTCGTCGAGCATTGGATCATGGTGGAAAATCCCGCGGACCATCCGATTTGAGGAAGGGGCACAAACTTTAACGCTACGTAGATCTAGGAGGGGAGATCCCAAAGACCTGGATGGATGGTGGAGAGTCCTCGAGGAGAAATGTCGAAACCCCGCAGACCGTTGGATTAGGTGGAGCTTTGAGGAAGTTAGCGGCGAGAGCTTCTTGATGCCCAAAGTTTGGGAGGAGTAGTGACTGTTGATCACAAGCAGATCTAGACCGTTGGTCCATTTCAGGATTTCAGGTACCGCGAGTTGGAAAGACAGAGACTCTTGTCTTTCAGAATCCTGAACCGCAAAATCGTGAAGTTGCGATTCAACTGGAACCATCGATCCCAGGGATCATTGTGAGTCGTTGATCGAACACTAGGATATTTCGACATTTCGGTGTTTCAGCAACCGAGGGCTCGAAGAGTGAAGGAATGGGATGCCTGACTTGTGAAGTCTCAGTCCCCGGTATTTTGACATTTCAGGTTTTGAGAGTTGAAGAGTCAAAGAACTTGCATCAGGATCCGCGAAATCCGAAATTCCTTTTCGGTAAAAGTCCTGATCGACCCTTTCGGCATTTCGGCCACTAGGGGTTCCAAGGGGCAGAGATATCCCTTGCAATCAGATTTCTCAAAATAGCAAAATGTGAAGTTGAAATTCACAAAAAAATGGAGGATAAGGCACTGGGACATTTCGGCTTTTCGACGACCGGAGACTCCAAGGAACAAGGATACTCCTTGTGTCCTGATTTTGTGAAACATGAAATCCCGAAGGAACAAAATTTGGGACATTTCGGCATTTTTTCCATCGGGGGTTCAAAAGGGGAAAGGAGGGACCCTTGCATTGTGATTCCCCGAATCACAAAACCCTAAAAGAGAGAACGCCAAGCCAGTTCGACATTTCGTGAACCAGGATTTCGAAAGACAAAGAACAGGGGAGTGCTTGCATCGCGATTCCCCGATTCATGAAAGTCGATAGCGCTTTGGCGTTAATTGCATGGACACAGAGTTGTGGTCATGTGGACGGAGGATAAGGGAGGAGCCAAAGACCGTTAAGCCCTTTTCGGCATTTCGGGACCTGGGAGGTTGAAGAACTAAGAACCATCTGCCGCCGGAATCGCGAAATCGTGAATTCCGAAATTCTGAAAGGTGGAATGTGGTCATGGGTAGATTTCATCATTTCGGGGTTCGGGTGTTTGAGAGACCAAGAGTCAGGAGATGTGGAGTCTCGGCTCGTGAAATCACGAAACCACGAAACGCAAAAAGGAGGTGCGTGCTGGTTTTCTCAAGACTTGTACCAGAGGACAAAGGGTCCTGTGGATCCATCCAAAGGATTCCAGCAGGAGCCCGAAGGGCCATTTCAACTCAGGGAAGAGAATGATCTAGAGATCGGGAGGTCGCAGAACCCTACTAAAGTAGGGGGGTTGCATCAAAACCTCCCGTCAATTCATCCCTCAACCTCCCGCAACCCACATTTCCACATTCTCCTTTTCAACTTCTACGTCATTCATTACACACCTTTCATACTTAGTCAATTTCCATGAATCCCAACACATAAGCACTACTTTCGAGAGCTTTTAAAGTTCCACTGCCACTTCAGTTGTCCCACATTTAGATTGATATTGTTATTAACTTGACGTGATTTTCATAAAATCTCTGTTATAAATTCAAATCTAAATAATAATTAACATTAATAAATTGAACATTTTAGCATATGATATTATGGAATATATGTGGTGAACTTAGTAACACTTATATCCTAGATAAAAGGGATAACCTTAACAAGATCTCCACCTATTCACTAAATTTATCTAAGAAAGCATGTTGAGTAAGAGAAAAGAGACATATTGTGAAGACACAATCAACACCCTTGGACATGAAGATTGTGAGTTTCGGTGGTCTAAGGGTTATAAGTGGTATTCAAGACTTTCACTAGAGGATAAAAGCTCGAACAAAGTTTGGACTTTAGGAATAGCAGAGGTTGGGTGTATGCCCGAGGTCTTCAATTTCAGTAACTAGTTTTATGGTGCGTAGACAAATTCAACGCTGAGGAGAGGATAATTCAGTTGGAAGAAAAGACATCAATCCCTCTTACATTGAATGTTTTCAGAAAAATGTTGTGACTTCCCACGCCTAACAAGATGCTCAAGGGTTTTGAATCGGATGTTGTTTTGAATGCTCATGATCAGGGAGAAAACCTCCTAAAAAGATCTCTCATAAGGCCACTCAATGATCCTAAAGGTTCTCAGATTGAGGCATGCTCACTCAAATATCAATACAAAGGTTTTGCATGGTTATTTGCAAGGATTGTTGGGAAGGATTCCACAATTGTTATTCCAAAGTACGTTCTTTATATTTTGCATTACTCTTTTCATGAGAATGTCATTTTTTACTTGACACGTGTTATTTCAAATGAAGTCTCTTTTCGGTTGGGGAATTTCCATAGAAGAAAAAAGTTTTGTATGACTTCTTATTTAATTTATGCCAGTCTACTGCCATGTGTTTAAAGATTTATCTCAATCAAAAAGTGTAAATTATAATAAGGATCCAATGCAGTTCTAGTATCTATCACTTTGGAGACATAAGGCCCCTTGCAATTTTTACCAAATGCAAAATGATTTTTTATCCACATTCAAGAAAATGATTCATAGTTCATCTACAAACAGATTGTCAAGAGAAGCTATGGTTTTTCTCGTTCGAAAAGGAGTTTTTGAATTTCAAGACAAATGTACTTATATCAAATTATATGGATTTCAAGGAAAACCCTTTCGACTCCCACACTATGTGTACGACAAATTCTTTGTAATTGTAGTATGCAGGCAATGGAGGTTCTAGGTGTTGATGTTTTGGTAGCTGCAAGAGAATCTTTGTTAAGGTTCTAAGCTATTATTAGGTTTCTTTTCATTTCACCAGATAATAATAACATAGATAAGATCACTGAGAAATACACAATCACAAGAGACACATCATTTATCTTGGGAAACCCTCATGGGGGAGAAAACCCAGCAAAAACTTCCTTAATATAGATAGCCAATACAATGCCAAGAGATAACTCAAACAAATATAGAAATTCCTCTCCCAAGAATGCGCCTCTCTCTCTCTTCCTTATTTTCCAACTGCAGCTCCAAACTTGCACTCTGATGAACAAGTGAGTGAGTGAACAAATGAGACGCTAGCCTCTCTTATTTTTACAATCTGGAAGGCACTGAACTAGGGTGTCTTTTCACTGGCAAGGCCGACTTCTTATTCTGGGTGGTTATAACCACTTTAATATATTCCGGGTAGTTATAACCACTTTAATATATTCTAGGGCTGAATTTTCATTTAGACTATTACAATTAAGGTTTGACCAATCCACAAAAGGGGATTTGGTCATTTACAATGCTCGACATGATCAATCCAAAAAAGGGGATTGATCTAATGAATAATACATCAATAATAAATAGAATACTCTTTGCAGTTACAATAATTAACCACTCCCCCTTAACAAGAAGGGTATTCTACTACATATTTGGATGAGAGAGAGGGAAACATCATCAACAACATCTTGGAACACTGACTGGCATATCTATAAATCATCGGAATTTTTTCTCATCGTTCTCAGCAGGGAGCTAGAATGGCATCATCATCCTCATCAACATGAGGCTAAGGTAACATCATCATCATCTTCAGCGTGAAGCTAAAGTAACATCATCATCTTCAGCATAAAAGATGAAATAACATCATCATCATCATAATCATCTTCAGCAAGGAGCTGAAGTGGCATCATCATCATGAACTGCATCAACATGGATTAGTATAACACTAATACATCATCATCATAAATAATAGCACAACACTGATACAACATCAAAAACAACAATATCACAGCATAAAGGATGGAGCATCATCATTAACAACAACATCATAGAATGAAGGTTTGAGCATCATCAACATCAACACTAGGTTGAGAGTCTTCAGCACGAGGTTGGCATCACAACATGAATTTGGCTACACAATATCATCAGCACGAAGATGACATCAAAACACGAGGCTGGCACATCATCACAACACGAGGCTGACACATCATCACAACACGAGGCTGGCATGTCATCAACAATTAAGCTGGCACATCATCAAAACAATTAAGCTGGCACATCATCAAATCAATTAAGTTGGCACATCATCACAACAATTAAGCTGGAAGCACAACAATTAAGTTGGAAACACCACACAACAATTAAGCTGGAAGAACAACAATTAAGCTGGAAACACCACACGACAATTAAGCTGGAAGCACAACAATTAAGATGGAAACACCACACAACAATTAAGCTGGAAGCACAAAAATTAAGCTGGCAACACCACACAACAATTAAGTTGGAAGCACAATAATTAATCTGGCAACACCACACAATAATTAAGCCAGAAACACCACACAACAATTAAGTTGGAAACACCACACAAAAATTAAGCTGGAAGAACAACAATTAAGCTGGCAACTCAACACAACACTACTCTCCCTTTCAAGGGAGGCCCTTTTAGACTATACCAAGCTTATCTCTAAAGTGCTCAAACTTTACACGAGATAGCGGTTTGGTCAACACATCAACAACCTGTTCATATGTGATAACATATTGGAGCTTTATGGATCCTCTCTGCACCATGTCATGGATGTAATGATATCAGATCTCTATGTGTTTTGACTTGTCATGGAACATAGGGTTCTTTTTCATCTTTATACAACTTTGGTTATCACATAGGATCGTGGTTGCTTCCATCTCTAGGTTGAATAGACCAGTCAACAACTTATGAAGCCATATGAATTCACAACTAACAGAACATGCAGCAATGTATTCTGCTTCCGCTGTATTGAGAGAAATTCTTGATTGCTTCCTACTCTGCCATGAGATCATGGCTGATCCCAAACTGAAACAACATCATGAAGTGCTCTTCCTGTCAAATACACTTCCAACCCAATCTGAATCAATGTACCCACTTAGTCTGAAGTCATGATCTCCATTATAAATGAGACCACAATCTAATGTACCCTTAAGGTACCTCATCACATGTTTTGCAGCAACTAGGTGAACATGTCTAGGTTCTATTAGAAACTGACTCAAAGTGTTCACGAAAAAATAGATATTTGGTTTGGTGTTCATCAGATACATCAACAATCCAATGATCTGTCTATACAACATGGCATCAATCAATTCTAACGAAGTGTCGACTAGAAGCTTCAACTTCGTTTCCATGGGTGTATTCATGGACTTGCACTCCAACATATCAAATCTCTTCAGGATTTCTACTGCATACTTCCCTTGGTTAAGGAATATTCTCTCTAGGCTCTGCCATACCTCAAGACCTAAGAAATAATGCATTAGGCCAAGGTCTTTCATCTCAAATTCGGTAGCGAGCTTCTTCTTACATTCGATGATGAGATTTTATTTTCTAGTTAAGAATAAGTCATCCACATACAACATCAATATCACCGGCTCATCATTCATAACCTTGAAGTAGAGGTTAGAATTAGTTTTACTCTTGGTAAATGCCAAGCTCGTCAGGAAACTATCAATTCTACCATATCAATCTCTAGGAGCTTGCTTCAACACATACAGATCCTTCTTCAACTAGAAGACATGAGTCTTTCTATATTCAATCTTCAAATCAATTTTTCTCATTACATTATACCAATTTGGTACACTTGCTCAGCTGCAACTCAATCTGCACAATCATGTGCTAACTCCATGTTCTTTCTGCAGAGCACTATCTGTCTCACTGTCTGTGAGTATGTCCTCTACTCTTCTTTGTAATTGTTCCTTCTAGAACTGGGACTTTGCACCTGCACCTGCACTTGCTCTAAAGTTGAGAATGATTGCTCCATTCTCACTGTGACTGTTGAAGTCTGGGAGTAACTCCTCTACTCCATCATGGCAACAACCTCATCTAAAATTGAGAGTGGTTCAATAATTTATAATGAATATAGATATTCTTCTTTCATGGAGGTAACTCTATCTTTCATTGTAGTCATGTCTCCATGACCCAACTAATTTACTGCACCAGCTTCCACTCAATTTTTAAATATGGGGATTTCTCCCCCTGCATCTCATGAATCCTGGTTGTTCTGGTTGTCTTCATAAATATTGGAATTATTTCTTCAATAACTGGAGTAAGTGTCTCGTCATAGTCTTCTCCCTCTTGCTGGGATAATCCTCTTAGACACACATCAATATTTGTACATCTGCAACATGCTTGATCTGTATAGATCAATATTGAAAGTCAATACTGACTTCTCTTCTAATCTCACGGAAGAATCCATATTCTAGTCTTTTTGACTAGCTTCCTTCATTGTTACTGAAACAAGGGAATCTTCCTAGGAGATTTCATATCTCCTAGAAGTTTCTGAAGCTACGATCTAGTCTTCTCACGACATTTGTCTTCCAATTCTAGAAGTTGTCTCTTCATCTAACCCTTTCTAAGGTCCGGCTTACTCTTGATTTCTTCTAAGTCTACAAGGACTTCATCATCTCTTACATGGTATACTTGGTGTCGAATACCAAGTCTAAATATGCAACACCGATTCAGGCTTCAAACGAGTCCTTCTTCCTATCAAGGTGGCTTCATTAACCTTTGAACAAGTCCACTGTGAGTCTTGATCTAATGCTCAGTCATCTTTGGAGCCTTATGCTCCTTACAATCAATCTTCATATGAGATACTCTGAATCTCAAGAGAGAGCTTCTTCTTCATCTTCTTTGGTGCATGAATGTATATGTTCATGTACATAGTCTGCTTCATGTCTCATATAATGTGTTGCATTCAACAACCTTCACTATAGCTTTCTCAGGGTTATCACCTGTGACCTGAAACAAGGTCAACAAAACATCAAGCAAAAGTAATACTCTTTTGATAATAGTGATTAAAGAAATAACACGAACAATCATCACAATACTTGTTTAGAGCTATTACTTGTGACCCGTTTGAGGAAAAGATCAAGAGTAAGAAATAAAATATGAAATGAGGTCAACACTCTTATAGTGTTGTGATCAAACATTCCTCCATGGCAATCTGGAACTAACACAAGAGGTTTCTCCTAGAGGAGATGTTATTTGTATTAGGCAAATAATTACATTAAGCATTTACCTCAATATGTTCACATGCTACCAAGTATAATACTTTTCAAAGACTGTTATCTCAACTATAGTGTTTACTTGTAAAGGGGTAGTCATCAACTTCTCATGTGTAACTTTGAATCTTATCAACTTGATTAATCAAACCTGGAACTTGGAGCCTTGTCCTAAAAAATGAGTGTGCTTGTTTTTCTTCCAAGTCTCCTTTACTCAAGATGACGAGTGATTTATTCAACCTGTCTTCTGTACTAAGAAAATATGCTATCTTGATAGAAGGTTGGGTTAGAGGATAAACTCTATGATCTCAACTTTTAATCCATCTAATACCTTGACTCAGATTTTGATCAAAGGTTATAATGATGGTCATAGCTACAACATGCAATATTGATCAAAATAATGTCATAACAAATAGATGCATATCAGAATAATCACACCTGGGTTGCATTATTCCTTTGAATGTGTTGGATCTAGATATCCTTCTAGATCTATGGAAAGAGATCCCTTCTCCTGCAAATACCCTTTAAAGATTAATCGTTTAAACATGTGTGAGTACATACCTTTGACGACATTTGCAGGTAGTGGCACCATATGGTAGCAATGGTAATGATCACCAACTCTTAAAAACTTCAAGGGTGACTGCAAATGGTACTATGGATGATACTCCAACTGGTTCTGAGACTGCAATTGCAACTGCAACTTAGGGTTTTATGAGGAAAGCCTAATTTTTTAAACTTCAAATTTTGAAATTCTGATCCAGGGGATAGATGTGTTGAGCTGAGGTGAGTAAGCTGGTGCAGTCAAATTTTTGAAAATCCAAATTTTACACCTTCAAACTTGATCAATGGATTTCTGGACTGGTGCTTCTGGTTTTCTGGTACTTCTAGTACTCTTGTACTTCTGGTACTCTAGTTTTCTGGTACTTCTGGTACTTTGTGAAAACTAGTGTTTCACTTTCTGGGAGATCTAGCCATTAAAAAGTTGCGCTGATGATGCCAAAGTGATCCTTGAGGAAGGGCACACTTTTCTAGATGGTTTTGGGGATGAAACTCTTCTTCAATAAAATTCCCTAATTTGCATGTACAACAACAGTGACATCTTTCTCTTTTTCTTGTGAAAGATGCTCTCTTCAGCATAGCTCTGATACCATGTTAAGGTTCTAAGATATTATTAGGTTTCTTTTCATTTCACCAGATGACAATAGCATAGATAGGATCACTGAGAAATAAACAAAGATCAAAAGTAAGAAATACAATATGAAATGAGATCAACACTCTTCTAGTGCTGTGATCAAACATTCCTCTATGGTAACTTGGAACCAACACAATAAGTTTCTCCTAGAGGAGATGTTAGTTATATCTGGTAATAAGCATTCATCTTAATAATACTCAAATTCTATCAAGTATAATACTTTTCAAAGACTTCTACCTCAACTATAGTGTTTACTTGTAAAGGGGTAGTTATGAACTTGTCATGTGCAACTTTGAATCTTATAAACTTAATCAATCAAACTTGGAGCCTGGAGTTTTTTCCTCAAGAATGAGTGTGTTGCTTTTCTTTCAAGTCTCCTTCACTCAAGATGATAAGTGCTTTCTTCAACCTGTCTTCTGTACTAAGACAATATGTTATCTTGACAGAAATCAAAGTTAGAGAATAAGCTCTATAAACTCAACTTTAATCAGCCTGGATAATTTTGAACAATGGTTAGTATGATTTCAACATACCACCTATATGTTCATAAGGTCATAATAATTTCATAACAAATAGATGCATATCAGGATAATCAAACCTGGTGTGCATTAGTCTTCTGAGTATGTTGGATCTAAGATCCTTCTAGATCCATGATAGAAGATCCTTTCTCCCGCAAGTACCCCTTAGAATAATATAGTTGAAACATATGTAAGTACATACCTATGATAATATCGGCGAGTGGTGATACCATCCGGTAGCAGTGACAGTAAAGGGAATTGCATCTTCTCACCTTGTACCTGATAGAGGGGAACAACATCAACGATTGAAAGTCAAGCTTCAAGTTTCGACGTCCTATTAGTCGAGCAATAACAAGTGAATGTGAAAAGCAAGCATGATTCAGTTTGTAAGTTGGACATTGCAATGAAAGTGTGAGGAACCCAACTTTACTCAATATCGTTGAATATTCTTCGGAGATTGTTTTTTATGTTATGACATCTTTATTACAATTTTTTTCTTCAAACTTTGAAATAAATTGTATGTATCACATGAAGACCATTTAAATTTGCAATGAAAACTAAATTGAAGCTTTGTCGATTCTCACCAATCCCAACAATAGGAAGGCCTCCCAAATCCACCATTCGATTCATGTTGTTCTTCAAGTAGAACATCAAAGTGTACAAAAAGGGGGGAGATCCCCTTGGATGAGAGGTGTATATGGTATGATTGTTTCACCTTTTTTACTCTTATCACCTTGGCGCAATGGAATATCTCTCATTAACCATTGTATATATTATCGAAATTCTGGGAAGTTTTTATCATGGTCTGTTAGAACTAGAATGTAGCCAAGAGACCACAACGACATCTAATTGAAGGCAATGATTGGACGATGTTTCATTTATTGTTGATTCAATTGATCCCCATATTGAATCTCTCTATTCCCAAACATTACATATTGGAGGGTGTGAGATGGATGTTTCATTGTTAATTGTTGAAAACCAAGGATTAAAGTCTCAATGTGGCCAATGAAAAATGGCATCTAGTTTGATATGGGACCATCAACACCATTTCTAACTTCCTATATACACCTATTTCCATGATTGTTGAATGGTTTCCTTGATAGAGAACCCTGTTTTATTTGAGGCCATCACATTTGCAAGCATCCCAATAAATTTAAGAATATAAATTGCCCAAAGCTGGTAGAAGAACTAATAAGTTGGCCAATCCAAGTGCCATTGTTGTAGATGTATTGGAAGCGAAATAAAGATTATTAGTTCCTAAGTGATGATGAGGATGATACCCAACATGATAAATCATCAACAATATTTGTAGTTTCTCTTGTTGTTGCATCTAGAAGAGATTTGTGAGTTCCTTCATTACATAATATTTTAGAATCCACACTTAGCCCAACAATTACTCTTCTCACTAGTTCTTTGGGAGACGAGTTGGATTTCAAGGAGGATTTTAGTACCATTTGTCCAATGTGACAGACAAAGAAACATCTATGACACATTCACTAGAATCAAGGTATACTTCCATAAGTTTTTTTGTAGTTTTTTGTAAACGGGTGCATTTTCAGTAGAAGTCGACACCCTCCATTTGTTGTTTGCATTTTTGAGTCTGATTTTTAAAGGGTGGAGTTGCAAGAAACACTGTGAGGTCTAATTCTATCTTTAAAATGGCTTAAGTTGAGGAAATTTTAGAGTTAATAAACACTCCAATCCTCTCTTATGTGGAAAATAAAGTCACCATTGACAAAACCACTTTGTAGTCTGTTGTAACTTGCTTGCAAGTTTTACAAGCTAAAACAACATTGTTGCAAACTCAGACTGAAATTATTCACGATGCACTTGAGTGAAAGAATATTCGACAAAATTTTGAACTATTCCTTGTTTAGAACAACTTTCTTTTCGAAGAATATGATGATGTCGATTCAGATCAACAACTAGTACAAGAGAAACTCAGGGAGCCAACATCAGATATGAATGCAAATGAAGTTCAACTTTCTCTTTCCTAGCCAATCATCAGACCTTGGGAAGAAATACAAAACAACAAGAACATAACATGTATTGGATATGAAAAGGAAGCCAACTTTCATATTTGATATTATACCAAACCGATCTAGTTCTATAATGTTGGATTACTACAAGAGAGTTCACATTCACCTACTCTAGTTCAAGATAAGATTTTGATATGCCAACATTGTCAGTGAGTTTGCCACATGGAAGATTAGTGCTTTGATCTTCATCCTTGCGAACATTGTGGAAAGAACAATCATCCTTCCGATATATGTTCTAACAACAAGAAATATGCAAGAGTAAATAACCACTATGGGTGGATGACTTATTGGAAATGGTCATCAATAACCAAGAATATATCTCATTCATACCATAGAATTGACTCTTGATTATTGGCGCTTATTGCAGTGAAAGGATTTTCATGTTCTCACCTTGTACTAGACAAGGGGGAACACCATCAATGATTGATAGCTAGGCTTCAAGTTTCAAAGTTGTATCTATCGAGCAGTAACACTTAGTGAGTGTGATTCAGTTTGTGGTCACCTAAAACCACCAGATTGGTTTGTGGTTTTCCTTAAACTACCACCCAGTAGAAGAATTTTAGCTTATTCTAGACAAAAATTTATGGTCATATTTAAGCCAACAATCGAGAGTACTTCCAATTAGAAGAATAAATTATCTTTAGCTTCTAGCTAACTTAGGAAATGTTTCAGGAACCATTGATCCCTAGAGCCAAGTTCTAGAGTTTATGGTCATCCTTAAACCACTATATTGGTGTGTGGTATTTATTAAACCATTATCACCATTTAGTAGAAGACATCAATTTTTGTTAGTCATTCAATTTGTGGTAATCTCAAAAACACCAGATTCACTTGATTAAGAGAGCACATTGATCCATTGGCAACTACACACTTCCATATTTTAGCTATACACTTCTAGACTCACATACACTCCTTCATATTGGGGGGGGGGGGGGGGGGGCATGTTGGAAACTTAATCCATAAGGATTACAAACTTGACATAATGTGAATAGTCAAGTCATTGTAACTTCATAGGGAGTCCAAGATACCTCTTGGAATACAAATCCAAGGGTCACATCAATGTACTTATACATGTATCATATTTATGAATAATGCACTTCATGCTTATATCTAATTCATGTGTATAACAATATAGAATATAATGTCATGATATAAAATTGTGCTTATTATGATATAATAACCAATACAAATCAGGAATTATGATCATGTTGTGAAAGTGAGCTAGAAATGTGTGAGGCCATAGTGTTGTTGGATATGGAAATGATATAATGTTGCACAAGTGTTCAATGATATCTCTACTTATGTCGATATCTAGGATTGAAACCTTCTTTCAAACACTGAAGACACCATTAGAGGGGAAGGTTTTCTTGAGGGGTTATTGAGGATAGAAAGAAAAGGCCTTCTAATACACCTGAGGGATTGTTTAGTAGGGAAAGGGTATAGTCCCAGTGTTGTGTTGAGTTGAAAGGGAATGTCTCCAGATGACTAGGAAAGTGTTGGGGAGGTAGCTAGGTGATTTTTCAATGTGTTGATGAGACCTTCCAACTCATCATGGTGGAATTTATGACATGGTAATATGGTATTCTTGAATCAATGTAAGTATGAAATGAGTGAGTGTGCAAGTTGTGATCATGCACACATGTATGCTTGACACATATGTTTGGTTGCATTGTATGAACATGTTGGTGCTATAATTCATTATGGATACTATGTTAACAATTGAAATTTGGATGGAATTATTGACATCTCTTATTTTTGAGATAATTTCATGAGTTTTTGTGGATGTGGTAGTGGAAGAATTGTATGCATAAGAAGTAATGTTTTGTTTGAATACATAAAACTTCTATTGGAAGAACAAAGTTATATAAATATATGTCTTGGATATGAAATTGATAGTAATCCATAATGAAAAAAGGGACTATTGTCTACAACATTGAAAGCTACGTATTTTGTGGAATTTCCTACATTGTCCTGAATTTGATTGTTGTCATCAATATTTCCAAAATTGGTATAAAGATAAAGTAATGAATCGTAATATTTGCATTTATATGATATGAATGAGATGGTGGATATAATAAAAATGATGGATATTGTAAGTTGGAAATCTTGGGGAGAAGGCTACTATGATGACACTTGAACCCTATTATCACCATAATTGATTGATTGATTTGATGTTTCCAATGGGATATCTAGAAGTAATACTCTATAAATTGTTTCTATTCTTGCATATGAAATTCTTGGCAAGATGGATCACTCGAGGGACTATTTAGTAGAGAAGGGGATGATTGATCTTGGAAGGTTACAAGGAAGAGGAAAATGAAATGAATATGTTGTGAGAGATTCATGGTGCATGAATTTTGTTGGGATCAAGGAGGCTCACAGGGTCTTCACTCTATGAACCTATGACATAGCGTGCACGTTCATAGGGTATTAAATAATAGCTTTAATTTCACTAGATATTAATAAATACCTCCCAAAATCCTTTTGTTTGACCCCCCTCCCAATACATATTTCCAATAATAAAACCCCCATTTTTACTAGATATACCTTTTTATACCCCCCAATACCTATAAATCCCCCCACACTTTGTACCCCCCCCCGCCCTCCCCCCCCCAATACCTACAAAATATTGACCTTATTTTTCACAATTTAAAAACCCCCTTTATGAATGAACGTGATAAGATATTGATCAATAAGGTGAAGCACCCGTGAGGAGAGTGTGCCAAAAAATACAATGAACTAAACCCTCACCCATGGTATCCATATGAAGCAAATAAATACTCATGTAGATCAATATTGGGCTATAAATGCAGCTTTAATATTGTGTTAGGAGTATACAAACTCACATTATGAAATCACAAAATTCCTGTGAATGGGATAATTTCTACATAAAAATGGCTATAACAAGTGTTGTTCCAGAGTTTGTGTTTTAAGGCTATAAAACACACCGTCTAGGCATCCAAAAAATGATAATACTTATTAAACAATGAAACAAGGGAAATTAGATCAGAGTCGATTTCTCAACTGTCTCTGTCTTTCTTCTCTTTGTTCCTGGATGGTTATATCGCGTTCAATTGCAGCCCAAGATCGTTCTAACTCGGTTCGATTTGTTGCAGTTTGTAAGATAGTGTTAAACAGATTCAATGCAATACTAGTTTGATCTTGTAAACCGGGTTCTATGTTTGGTTGTCTTCCGTTTGGGACTGTCATGGGTAATTGATTTTTATATTTTTTATAAACGGGTTTTTTAATAAGTTTGTTACTTCAGACATTCAGGTCAGATATTGATAAAACAACTTTAAAACTTAAAACAGAAAATAATGACACAAGTAGGCCGTTTCCTGGTTCAGTGATAATTATGAGATTGTAAACAGTGAAACATG
>ML782661.1:392217-408153 GCA_009831015.1 Picea engelmannii
GTAACCATCTTCTTGCGAATGCGAGTAGCCGTCCCATCTCTTCTCAGAGATAAGCTGCCACCATTCTAGCGAGTCTTTCACTCTGTATTTTTACAGTCTCTGTACATTTCTTTGATTAATAGAAATCGTGTATTACTGTATATATGTGTTTATGGTTTCATCTCTGATACATTTCTATTATATTATTGAATATCTGCAATATCTCTGTGCATTTCTTTATTATATCTCTGCTCTCATTTCGTGCCGAAAATAATCTGGATCAGTTGACCACTTCTTGATCATCTTCTGAGGCGTCACTGCTGCTGCTATATTCTTCTTGTTCCTTTTTCTTTTTCTTTGATCTTTTGGATGCCTTGAAGGTTGCTTCTTTTACATCTGGATTTTTCTGCTCAGTTCTCATTTCATATGCTGTGAAGATTCCATGGAGTTAGTCCATGCTTATTGAGTCCATATCCGATCTTTCTTCTAGTGATGATATCTTAGGGTTGAATCTCATAAGAAGAGATATTAGTATCTTTTGAACAATTATAGATTCTTCAATTTTTTCTCCCAATCCTATGATTGCATTCATTGTTTCATCGACTCATAAGAAGTAGGCTACGATATCTTCATCTTCCTTCATTTTTAGTTGTTCAAACTGACCTCTGTAAGTCTAAAGATTTGCTGCTTTGACTTTTGTATCTCCTTCATAAATATTTTGAAGCTTATCTCAAATCTCTTTAGCGGATTTACAGTGTGCAACTTTGGTGAATACCGTATCACTGAGACCATTCAAAAGTGCATTTGTGGCTTTGGAATTATTCTCATCGAGTTTTATTGCTTTGTCATTTGTTGGTGAAACTGTTGGTGTTGTGTATCCATCTACAATTGATTGCCAAACTTGAAATCCCTGTGCCTGTATATATGTCATCATTCTTATGCTCCAAAAAACATACTTTTGTCCATCAAACTGTGGTATCCCATTTTTATATGAGTTGGTACTCTTCATGATCTACCTTTCAGTGGTTAAACTGATTTATGAAGGAACTTGCTCTGATACCAATTGTTGGATTACTGAGAGGGGGGGTGAATCAGTAATAGAAGAATAATAATCCTTTTTAACCATATAATCCAATTGTTATATCAATGAAGCGTTATCATCCAATAACTATAGAGTAAATAAGCAATAGAAAAATGAACAAACATGCACATACACAGTACACCAGTGTTTTACGTGGAAACCCAAATCAAGAAAAAACCACAGAATGTTTTTTCTTATATGTATTGAAGAATTACATTCATTGGAAGCACCAACTTCTTTTTTTTTCCAACTGCAACTGGAAGGAGACTCCAACCCCCTAGTTTCTCAGGCTACAACTTGAGGGAAGCTTCAATTCCCCAATTCTCTGGCTAGAACTAGAAGGAGGCTACAACCCCCTATGTTCTTCGGATACAACCGGAAGGTGGCTACAACCACCTGTACTTTCCCCGTCCTACCACCCTGAAGTAGAAGTATAATAATGTAACCACTGTCAACCTGTCACTGTGAGATATACCGTTGTAAACCTGTACCAATAAATTTGAACCATGCATCAACTTGTACCTCAACCTGTAATCAACTTGTACCATAAACAAGTGCATCAACCATGCACCAACTTGTACCAAATATATGTCAACTGCTCATCAATATGTACCAACATCATCAACTATACAGCTCATGTATGTGCCAACTCATCAACTACTTGTCTCAAACATGTACTCAACATGTACATCAACCAAAAGACCTCATCAATTTCATCATCCAAATCTGATTTGTAGCTATGTAATAGACATAGTGTATATGATCACATTCCTGCAAATCTTCTTTAACTTCAACAACAAGAGACTAGCATTTTCATCAAACTTTTCTTTAGTCTCACATGCCTAGTTTTGGATTAGTCAACAACCCTAACTTGAAGTAATCATAAATATGTACCTGTAATGTATAAAGATATGAAACTAATACACACTATTCTTTAGTGTGTTTTATGCAATTCCTCTAGGTGTCACTAGTTGGAACCTCTCAGAGAAGGAGTTATAGCAAAAATGGCACACCTTGTTGAATTCTGGCTTATTCTAGAGAGCGACCTTGTATAAAATGCCCCGCACGAAATATTTGTTGAAATGATCTGAAACTGTTACTCAACATACTAAAGACTGTACCCTAACCAACACATTTGGTTTCACCGAATTTGTATCTGTTATGAAGAATTTATGACATTTTTACCTGAAACACCTGTTTTTGACTAGTTTCAAGACTAGCCACAAACCCTATTTTCCACGGAGTGTAACTCCAAAAATGGAATGACCCACACGATGATTTTTTACCACAGATACTTGGATATGTTTTCTCAATGGAATAGAAATTTCATGGTCTGAATCATTATAGAAAAAACGTTATAGCAAAAATGGTGAGATGACATGTAAATAACATACCTTAGAAAGCACCATCAAAAGAATTTATCCTTCCTTGCATTTCAGCCTTCTTTTCTTCACCTTCCCTAAGAATTTCATCTTAAATATCCTTGGTTACCTCAGACATCTATAGATATTCAATATGCTCAAGTGTGATTAAAATGAGAGAGTCTTGTCTCTTATTTATACTCTCCAAGTAGCTTCCTTAAAAACATCTTCTAGGTCACTTGGCCCCACTTTCCTTATTTTAGGGTTAACCCACTTCTAATTTCTCTATTAAATTTATTATTGAAATAATTTATTTTGTATTCACTTTGAATTATAATACACTCATTACTTCAATTTATTATTTACCTTTTAAAATCTCTTAAACCACTTTGACTACTTTGACCTTTTGGGGCTTCTAGATGACATATGTGGGTCCTCCAACTTCGTAAGGTCATAACTCTCAAATCGTGAGGAGTTATGTGACATTCCACATGCCAAAAGAAATGGAATGACATGTACTATCCATATAGAATAGTATTATATGAAAATATATCATAACTCATACTAGTATCCATCAAACAAACTTGGGTCCATTACCCAAACCTGGGGTCTCCAACTTCTCATGGCCATAACTCTCTAACCGTGAGGAGTTATGTGACGTTACACATACCACTAGAAATGGAATGACAAGAAATATCCATATAGGATAGTTTAACTGACAGATTCATTGTCCTTCATCTCATTATTCCACAATTAAGCATGGGTTCTCTTACTCCGCAAAACATCTTCCCGTGAGGGATTTCACCATAAAGGGGCCACTTTGGAGTTCATCCATCTTTACTTCTTATCAACCATGAAAAGATAATAATGAGTCATCTTTACATCAAAAAATCTTGGGTCCATTACCCAAACCTTTGTGTTGTGGGGATTTCTTCAAGGGTTGACATCAATGACAACCAACCTTAATCAACACAACCAACTAACCCTTGGTCAACTGTCGGGTCTAGTCAACAGAGTTGACTAGCCCCTACAACAAGTGGGAATGTACTCTTCATGAAAGCTTTTGGTGAAGGTAACCTTTAGGGAAAAAATCATTCATTCTTTCATTTGTATGGTTTTTGGAACGTTGGTACTAGAGTATGCATGCTATCAACAGAGAAATATTGTTACAACAGTTTTTATTCCATGAATGAATATAGAGATAAAGGATGGGGTACTTGTTACAACTATGATTCCTTAGTTTCCAACATTATAAATTTCCTGGCCAGTCTATGTAGGAGCATTAGAAGGGATGGGGATAACCTGAGGGACTATTTAGCATTGAAGGGGATTCCATTCCTTGTGTTGTACAAGAATGAGGAGAAAAAGAGGCCAATGAATGGGATTGTTGTTGTAAAAATGGAAAAAATGTTATTCTTTGACTGTGATATTTAGAAAGTGGGGTAATTGAGTGAAAAACAGACCCTAACCAGTAAATTTACACTAGATGTTTCATTTCCTATCATGAGGGTGGCACCTACACAAGTTGATTCCTATGTCTGGGAGAAAAAAAACTTCACTAGAGTTATTTCCTCGGGTGCAACATATAATCAGATAAGTTATTTGGTCTTATTTAATTGTACATGTTGATTACTAATGCTTGTGGTTGTTTCTATAAATGAATAATATATGCTCATTTTGGAAAGAAACAAGTTTGGAATTTATCAGTCTTAGGAAAGTAATTTTTAACTATCTAGAAGATATTCTATTATAGATTTAAGGTCGTTAAAACAATTATCTGTAAGCACATGGAATATTTTTTCCTCTATTATGTAAATTAATTTCAAGCTATGTCAATCTATTATAAATGGCTTCGTGGGTATTCTAGAGAATACCAGAATTATGGAGGAAATTTTTGTAATTAATTTTTATGGGAAAGTGCTAGTTATGCATACTGCTAGAATTTCCCATGTACCAACTATTATTATTCCAGGGAATATTAAATGTGTAATTTAAGCAACGAAATGGTTGAAAGTGTATATGGGCACTGAATAAATTTGTAATAGGCAATATATTTATGTTTTTAATTGATAATTTGTTATTAACGACGTGTATTAATGTTGGTTACAACTTAATTAGGTGGTTGGGTTTGTTACAATTTGGTAGGATGGATTTTATGTTAAACAAATGCAATGAATCCAAAAAAATCTTCAAACAAATATGGGGTTTATGTTAACAGAATGTGTAATGCATGCGAATCCAAAAAAATACACATTTTAAGATACTTATCTATTTACATATCATTCTTGCATATTTTGTATAATCAAATGTTATGTGGTGTGGTGCACACAAACTGCATGTCAAAATATTGACCTTAAACAATTTTATTACATCCCTCCTCTCATCTTTTCAACTAGACTTAAGTATTTTTAGTATTTCACGTTACAACATTTATTTTTTCAATAGAGTTTGTGGAATCAACATGGTCAACAAAACTTCAAGATGTCATGCATCCATGTCAACTTGACCCTTTAAGATCATTATTGCTCGAATCTATCCATAATCTTCCCTACAACTTTATCATCATTAATGATACCTCCCATATATCACAACCATGGTGCTTTGCTACTAATAAAAAAAAAAATCAAAAGATCAAATGTAAAACTAATAATTAAACTCACACATGACAATAACCCAAGAAAAATGACAAAAGAAATAATACTAATTAATCAATATTATTCACATCAATATATATATATATAGTTCTATTAGGATAAGTTCTATTTTTTTATCCTTATATTATATTATCTTTATAATTTAATGAGTTTAAAACTAATATTTAAACTCACACATGACAATAACCCAAGAAAAAATGACAAAATAAATAATACTAATTAATCAATATTATTCACATCATATATATATATATATATATATATATATATATATATATATATATATATATATATATATATATATATATATATATATATATATATATATATATATAACAACTCATTAAATTATAAAGATAATATAATATAAGGATAAAAAATTAATAGAACTTATCATAATAGAACTCATCTTTTTTTATTTTTTTTTGTAATTAGGGAAATCAGTAACAACGACAGTATCGTACTCGCGTGATATGGGGTCGAATCCTGTCGGCTGCCTTATAACCCCTAGGGAGAAACGCACCGCCCGCAAGCACGCCCTCCGGGTAAATCGGGGCGAGAATCGACCTTGAGAGCTCATTTTACATAGTTCCTTCCATTTACACGGCACTTGCCAATCGGTCTACACCCCTGCGGACTAATAGAACTCATATATATATATATATATATATATATATATATATATATATATATATATATATATATATATATATATATATATAACAACTCATTAAATTATAAAGATAATATAATATAAGGATAAAAAATAAAATAGAACTTATTGATTGATGGCTTAAAAAACTAAAAAAAAACATGAATCACGAAAAATATTAAAAAATTAATCCAATCAATAATATTATTGTTAAAAAAGTTAATAAAGACAACATTGCTATCGTTATAAACAAGAAACTACCTTTGTTTGAAAAATGGAGAGCACGTGTCCAAAAAATAATAAAAATAAATAACATGAACAAATAAAAAAAGATTTAACGAAGGCCATAAAAATACTGCATTGAATGAAAACATAAAAAGCGACAAACATTCATTCCAAAGATGTTGATGCCACTTATTTATGGTTCCCCAAACCACACAATGACAACATTTTCCCATAGGGTCCCATGCATCTCTAGGGGAATAGTTGCTAAGAAACTCAAGTCTACACCATTCTTCATAAAGGACTCAACTTTATTTGTCCACCAAAAAAAATCTCAAGACATAGGAACATGGAACATGAGGTCAAGGTGAGCTTTGATGTCATCTTACTTTCCACAAAAGTATTAATAAGTTTTGCTGATTCAAGACATAGGAACATGATGTCAAAAGTGACCTTTGATGTCATCTTACTTTCAACAAAACTATTATACTTAAGATTAAATGGTGGTTCAAATATGTTGATAATACAAATGTAAATTAACGTTATGGAAGGAAAGATTGAACATATTTATTCATCATCTCACTAATCAATTTGAACACATCAAGGTTACTATGGAAAATGAGAAGAATAACTACTAAGAAACTAAATAAATACTATCACAAATCCAAATCAATAGTTTAATGTTGATTCTCACTATTCTTAAAAATAAAATTTTTGAATTCATAAATACACGAGAAACATATTCTTTCAAGATTTCTAATGATGAACATTAAAATAGAAGAAGAATCAACTTTCAAAAGTTTTGAAATAAATGATTACAAAAAACCACAATTTCAAAAATAGTAAAATTAATAATCAAAATGATTCATTATATTGGTAAAAAAATACTCTTCCTTACATTTATTGCATGATGGACAAGATTGCTAGAATCTTTAAAAGAAGAATAAATAAGAACAATTTTGTGCTTCTTAATACTATTTGAAATATGATTAAATCCATAAAAATACCTTTGTAACCCTCCCATCATAAAAGGGTTTACATACTCCCATGCTCTTATGGCAGATCGTACATAGGAAAGATAGATCACCCCATTCAAGTTAGGATTAAGGAACATAACATTAACATATTTCATAATCTCATACGAACTTATGCTTTGGTTGGAGATTCACATACATATTAATATCATATTTGCTTAGAAGACACTAAGGTCATTGTTATAATTGAGAACTATTCCAATAAATTTTACGGAGGCCTTCAAGTATAGATAGGGATGATGGCCTAAGAAGTAGAGAAACTTATAACCCAATCATATATCATCTACACAAATCATAATCATAATAAAACACAATAAGGGACTTAGGGAGGCCTTCAACTATAAATAGGGATGATGGTCTAAGAAGTAGAGGGACTTAGATCCCAATCATATATCATCTACAAAAATCAAAATCATAATAAAAAACAATAAGGGATGTTTCACACTTTATATCCAACCTACTAGTTTAAGCTCTTTTAAATTTGTAAATATCTTAAACATGTTGAAACACAATCTATAAAAACTTCTAAGTAAAAAATCTAAGATAATACACTTAAGTAATACCTTTACAACATAATACATTGAGTTTTGAAGCATATACGTATAGATAAATCAATTTAATCTAACTTTTAAAATCACGAACACCCTATATATCTATGTGTGTAATCATAGTTATGTATGGATGATCATAGTTATTTTGAATAACATATGCATATATAAAAATATATCAATTCTTTCATTTACAGAAACTATTCTAAAGATGGATCAAGAAGTACAATTCCAAATGTCAACCAAATAACATTGAACGTCGTAACTCTTAAACTCTTCCAAAACTAATAATTGACGCAGTCAATCTAATTTTTCTTCAATTGTTTGTCATAATTGTTGGAATTGTGTTGTTCGTTGTGCTAATCATTAGAAGATTTGGTATGGTGTTTGAGCTTGTATTATTTTACATTGTGAACTTTTTTTTTTTAATAGTAGATGTTGTGGGAAACTCACCTGATACTTCTCCACTTTGTGGATGATATGAGGTGCTAAACCGCAACCCCAGGGACACAAGTCTCGAACCCGTGACCTCTCTCCGAACTGAGAGAGTATATGCACGTCTCACCAACTGCGATATCCCATGGGCTATGTGCATCCTCAAGTGTGTTTATAATAAGAAATATGAGTATTGGTATATTGATGTAATTTTCTTTGGTACTTGCGAACAAGATTTGTTTTTCTTCTATGATGTTCAAACAAAACATGAGTTTACAAAATGTGTTCATATAATCATCAAATAATTGGTCAAGGATTTGGCGTAGTAGTTACCACTTCATGGATTGATCTTCTTGATACTTTAATGGATAGAACTTGCCATGCATCATCCACATAGTTAATTGGGCTTACCAAAATCATTCACATTGTCATGGATCATCTATAAAAATTAGTTGTCCTGTGTAGTATTTGGCTTACCACATTTTTCACAATGTTGGTTGTGTGTTTCCCACCAAGATTCAATTGGTTGTTGAATATATCTTCATGGTTGAGAGCTTAATTTTCTTTACATCAGTGTAGTTGTTGGTATCAAAACAAGTTTGGGTTGCACTAAATTGCTCATCAAGTGCCTTAGAATGAATATTTCCTTTGAACAAAGGAGTGTTATTGTCAGTATTCACCTTGAAGGTATTCTTACCACCAAAATTTTCTAATCCACACTACATGAATGTGGTTAGCATGGTTTGAGGCATGATTTCTCAAGAACAATTCTACAAATTGGTGGAAAATTTTCTCATATTGTTTCAGGATTACCTAATCAATCATGGGATACACAATACTTCATTAGGGGTGGCAAAGTTTGTGTTAACCACAATTTTTGGTCATGTTGAGTGTATCGAAATATGAGTAGGGGGGTAATATCAACCCGATACAAATGGTGCTTAGAGCAGAGTCCAAATAGGCATCCATCTTATTCATTGATATATTGATCACAAAAACTACCCATAAATTAAAAATGAAGCTATGTAGAAAGAACACCTAACCTTTGATACTGCTAAACAAGAATGGGATGGGAATGCATCTTTTTCAATATGTATGGAGAAGGGTAAAATTGCAAAACTTTGGTCATGCTGGAACTAAGGAACTCAAACTACTCACAATAGAAACAACATGACAAGGGTGACCACTACAAGCACAACAAAAATTACCTAAGTGATAATTCATCATTTAAAGTGCGTGAGCCATGAATTCAATAAAGGAAGTGCAAAAGTAGTTTAGGCATTGGAATAAAAAGTAAAGTACTTAACAAAACTAGAATATGCACATGCATAAATGTAATAAACCATTATATTTGTAGAGTTACAATAAGCAATTATGGAAACTATAAACCAATGTACTATAACAACTTAGGAACTTAAGTGTGATTATCAGTGTCCTAAGAACATATGTATCACTTATTTTTATATATTAAGGCATTAACAATAAAATAATAAAGAAATCAAACCTGAAGAATGTGAACCAGAGCACTAGAGAATTGATCAAATATGCATATAATTGTCATTGTAAATGCAACTACAAAATTGGGAAGGTTTAGAGAACTATGAAGAACATAGTGACTCAAGCCATGTGAGGGAGTGACAATGTGAGTTCAACCCCAAACAATACAATCTAAGAGGGATGGACAAATAGAATAAGGGCATAAAAAATGTGCATCTTGTTAAATTTTGAGCTTGATTTATATGTAGATGATTCTTTAGCTTCTTTTTCAACACATTGATATTTCAGTGCACAATATACTGAATAAAATTAATAAGCAAGAGAAGCGTAAAAGCAAGATAACATAATAACACAAGTATTTTACCGTGGGGAAACCCAATAAGAGAGAAAACCCCAACAAAATATCTTCCTCTTTATTAATGAATAAAATTTGCAGGTACAATAACCCTCAATGGGCTGTTACAGTACAAAAATCACAAGAGAGAGGACGACTAGATACCTTTCTTCTTGTGTTGCTTAGAAGATCTGAAGAGATACCTGTAGCTCTCAAGAAATACTTGTAGATCTAAATAAATACCTATAGATATGAAAATATACCTATAGATCTGAAGAAATACTTGTAGATATGACTTCTCCAAGGCTTACTTGACCTTCTTGAGTGAAAATGCTTAAGGAATATCTGATCAAAAGTCTTAGATCTGACTTGGCCAAATTTCTGCAGCCCTCTTGAGTGAATTTTGCAATCTAACTTTGGAGGTTTATTTCTCTTGATTGAATGCTCTGATTCAAGGACATTCTTTTTCATTTACTTCTCCTTTGGTAGGACTATTATATGGAATTCAACACCCTCCCAAATCTGCTCTAAAAAACAGATCGACCCCTTCCAAAGATTTTCACTAGTTGTTGGTACAAGCTTGAGCCGAACCCTTTCTTTGTGTTATATATATGCAATAGATGAATATCTCTTGGAGTTTTCAATGTAGGATGATAGAGGAGACCAAGATATTTTTGTTGAGCCCAAGATCAAGCCCAACACTATTATGAAACCCTTGGATCAAACTGATTTAGTGAGACGTCCAAACCCTGGGCGAGTGCTTGAGATGGCAACTAGGATTTCTGTGTGATGCGAATTGGCCTTCTTGCCCTTTTTGACATTTTTTATGTGTTCAAATCTAATTCCATGATGGGTTAAGTCATCTTTCTAGAATATTCCCTCCTTGGGTTAAGTCAACCTTCTAGAAGCTTCCTAATCTCTTGTTGGGTTAAGTCAACCTTCTAGAATCCCCATGGAAGACTTAAGTTCATCTTCCTAGTCATGAGGTTCAACCCCCTTATTCTAATTTCTCATTGGCATAATATAACATTATATCATTACAACTTAGGCTCTTAGCATTTTATTTCTTCATTACACTTTTAACCTTAGTTATTTGGACTAATTACAACATTAGCAAGCACATCTTATCCTTCTCTCTTTACATGGTCCTCACCTGCTCACAATTGCTTTATTACATTAATAAGAGGAAGATATTTATAACCTTGTGGTAATTTGATCCTTCCATTTGGTCGTATGCTAAAGTGATTCTAAGAGTGACCAATTCTTAGAGGATCACATCAAGACCATGGAGGTCATCCCACACATAAGTCTAGCTCACAGGACTTGTATGTTCGTCTTGACTCTTGCTAAACTCCAGTCTAGCTCACATGACTTGTATGTTCGTCCTAACTCTTGCTAAACTCCACCTTGGCTTTTGCACTAGGCTCACATGGTTTTTTCATTCAACCTAACTCTCACGCTATGCTCGCAAGGTTTGTCCAGCACCTCCTTCGTCCCGACTCTTGTATGGCTCACAAGGTTTGTACATTTACTCTTTCTCTTGCCATGAGTCACAAGATTGTTTGATTCTCCAAATCTTTATGGCCAGCCTTAGGGTGGCCATTTACACCTCTCATTGGAGAATGACTCCTGATGCTGCTAATTTTAACACATCTATGTAACTAAGACTCCTTGAATGTTATAATACTTCATAACTTGATTCCTACTTTACGTTTTAACATGATGACTTGATGAGAAATACAAGAAGGATCAAATGAAAGAAGATGATCAAAATCATGTTTCATGTAATTAGGTCGACCAAGTCACGTGTAGACCTAGTCAAAGTTAATCACACCTCTAATTGAGCATGTTGACCCTCTATATTGTGACATGTTGTGGATGTGGAATGATGAATTGTCATTGACATGGAATGCTAATTCTTTTGTTGGTTGATCTATTGAACCCGCACCATGTGAATTGAACACTAGAGTTGAACTATTGATAAGTTCGGGATCCAAGAGTAATCACATATGAAAAGTCAAACACAATGAGAAATACATGTTGGTTGCATGACAAGATAGTATGATAAGGTAGAGCAATAAACACTATGATGCAACTTTGCTAAGACACTAAAAGTTTAAAGAAACTTAAACAAGCCCCAACACATTCTAATACACTGATAAATATGTAAAAACATTTATACACTAATACATCCCTTTCTTGGGTGGCATCCATGTTCCTTTTCTGGTTATATATTGAAATTGGTCATTCCATAGCTATAAGTTCACTATCTTTCAATTTTGGGGGAATGGTTGGAGAAAGCCCACTTAAATGTTAGTATCACCGATGTTTTTCCATTGTTGGAAGAGAGCTTAGTCACTTGTAATTTATTTATTATAATATATTATTAAAATTTATGACAATAGAAATTATTAAAATAAAAAAATTTATTTATTATATGAAAGGTTATTTCTACAACATAGTACTAGAATATGGAGTTGACAAGACATTTAAAAAAAATAGTAATAACTAAAAACATTTCAATGTTAGCCATAAATAAAAATATCTCAATATCCACTTTAAGTAAAATAAATTTATATCAACTTTTATGACTCCTTTAACAAAAAATTCTAGATTACATCTAAGTTGTTACAATTATACTTTTTCTTCAAAATCCAAAACTAATAACCATAACATTACACCATCCATTCTAAATGTAGTCTTGAAAAAGTCCATTGTATTTCGTGAGTGGGCCTAATGGTTAAGAGTATGTGTTTCTTCACAGGTTCAAATCTAGAGGAGGGCTAGGGTATGTATACCTCGATAGAATTTAGCACTCAAATGGCAGAGAAGGATATATATTAATTGAAAAATTGTTGCTTTCTACTTTTTAGTGTGATAGAGATGTTTCCAATATGATGGAGATAGAAGCTGACATGTGTTGCACCCATAGTCACACACACACACATAAAAAACCCATCATAGATCCATCTTAATTTTGGATTTATCATGCACTAAGAGGGATCAAGTTCTTGGAGGTGAAAACTTTTCAAATTGAAAAAAATTAAGGAAATGTTTTCACCTAAAAGGATTTGATCCATCTCTAAGCTTCAATTTATCTTGGTTAAAACATTTTAATGATGTACTTCTTGGGTCTAATGGTTAAGAACATGTGTTTCCTTCTAAAAGATCACAATGATTAAGAACATGTGTTTCCTTTTAAAAGATCACAATGATTAAGAACATGTGTTTCCTTTTAAGAGATCACAAGTTCACATCTAAAGAATAGGGTCAAATCCCTTGAAATAAATATATTTTTTTAAAAATTTTTAAAAACTAAAAATATATTTATAATAAATCTAAAGTTAAATAAATCTATGCTAGTTATTTTTATTAGTTAAAATTAAATTTCAAATTATTCTCTTTTATAACCAAACTCACTAAGCATATTTTATTGAGACTATGAAAATAGGAATGGTAATTAACGAGCGCCCAACAGAAAACTCATAAATACCCGGTGGGATATGTATACGCCTCATAAATAAACCAGCTGAAACAGTAATAAATAAAATGAAATTGGATCTACACAGTGGGATATGTACGCCTCATAAATAAACCAGGTGAAACAGTAATAAGTAAAATGAGATTGGATCGGAAGCTGTGTCTGATTAATGTGCATTTGTTCTACTTCATCGGTATGAACGCCCTCTAGTTTATGAGAGTATTTTCCACTCAGTTGCGTTGTATGGATCTTTAACTGCATGTAACCAAGATGTGTTCTGCTATTTTATACATTCAATGCTGAGTTCAAGGAGAAGACTGAATATTTATTAAAAACAATTCTCACATATTGTACCACTTTTATACTTTCGGTGCACACTTCTGCGGTTCGAGAAAATTAAATATTTGTTAAAAAACCCAACATTCCAAGCCATATTTCAAAATGCAGTGCAAATCAGAAGGAATCTGAAACTCTACCCATGAGTGCTGAAGACACCATTCCATAATAAGCCAAAGAGATTAAAAAAAAATCATGTTTCGTAACCAGGTGTTCCAAAAAAACCAGGGCATCCTCCAAGGCTATCTAGACTTTCAAATCTGAGAAAAAACTAGTACAGGATCTGCCCAAAACAAATTTGAAACTGATCAATAACTAACTTTCAGTTTTCTCCTGTCTCTGCATGTTAATACACGTATCCATACATGATACATTCATCAATGAACCCAACAAACAGCTCCCCCAAAACTTCCGAGCTGAAAACACAAAACTCTGCTATACTGTCACATGATGCAATCTTCACAACAATGAACCACATAAAATTCATACAGCTCCAGAATCTGCAAAGGGTTTTAATTACCTCTCGGCGCTGCGTTGATCAGGACCTAGTTTACGAAAGCACATTGTATCATCTTAGTCAAAGGTTATCGACACCTGAAGGGCCACAAGACTCATCTGTGAGACTATGATCCACAGACTTTGAGTACAGATTCGTCAGGAATTCCAGGAACTGCACTTGGCTTCTGAGCTTGAGAATGTAATCGGCCGTTTGATGGAAGAGCACTTCTGGAGCCTCCATATTCCTGCCTCCGGGAATAAGGCTCTGCAAAGTTCTCAGCCTCTTGCCGATAGGTTTTTTGTCATTGAAACATGAAACTTTGGAAACAGTCCGAGAAGCGGATTTAGGGTTAGGTTTTTTGCATGCCAAAAACCTTCTTCGATAACGGATCGAACCAGAGCCTTGAACTCTTCGAACCGAGGTAGCTACCTTTATGGTAGCAGGATTCCTTGTGTCTAAACTTGTCAGCGACATGATTTCTTCTTCAAACAACTGCGCTTCACCTTACCTTCAAATCTCACTACTTCACTACTGCAAGTCTCAATCTTAACAGAGATAATAAATTCAACTTCCTCAAGGTCAATCTTAATATGAAATGGAGTTGCCTCAAGCAACTCTTATAAGGGTCTGGAAACATTTATCTCAGCAAAAGCCTGGTGGGGCAGACTGGGTTTGCATGTGGGTGACCGATTTAAGTACATATAACGCCGGGTCGTTCAGCCTGGCGAAGCCAGCTAAGGCCACGACGGTGGTTAAGGCCACCCAGATGATCAGAAAGGCATTAAATCTCCAGCGGTCTGAGGCATGGGTGGTGCGGTTATTTGGGTGGTTGTGTTGATAATTCCAGGGAATATGCGTGAGCCATGGCTGCTTTGCTTCGTGGGCCTCTGATAAAACAAATGCCTCGTACTGCCTGTAACGGTAAGGCACATGGTGGCACATGGTTCCGTACTTGTTTAAACAAACCGTATTTGTCCACTCCCATGTGACTCTGGCTGGCTCTGCTATGCTTCAATCCGTGCATGGGTCACGCAGCGTCCTCGTGTGTGTTGCATACGCAGCCATATCGATATGTATTATCTTTTCTTTCCTCGGCATGTGGCTGTCCTGCGAGGAATTTTGATGTGCAACATGTTCTGCAAATTCTCTGAGCATGATCGTGTGAATAAAAATAAGGGCATGTCATTCTCTGCTCTTTGGGGGGCTCACTTGTGGCACAAGTTTTAGGGTAGGGGCGAGTGCGATCTTCTCGCTTTTTCCCTTTTCTCGGAAGTTCTAGTGCACTGCGAGACCAACTTTATTAATAATAAATTAAGCATTGGTCCATAAGGTTGCAGTTAAATGTTTTAAGAATACTATCTAATTATTTGGGTGTAGTGTGGGTATTTAAGGGTGTTGAATTTAATGATAGCTAAAATCTTTTAGAGAAAACTGTGTAAGAGTTTATGAAAAGTTTTACGTTTGGAATGGACACTTCATTCATCATAGTTTTTCTTGTCCTTGATGATGGGTGGAGTTTTCACATTTCATAAACTTTGGAAACTTACATAATCATGGATTGAATTTATTTTTACATTAAAAATAACAATTTAATTAATTATGGTGATAGCAAACAAAAAAATGTCCAAGTAAAATGTTTAACCTTTTTCTCTTTCAAAGACTTCTTTTAATGAAACTATCAATTTCTATAGTTACTTATAGACTAAAGTGGCTAAATGAATTGAATTATCAACTACCTTCCTCAAAGCTAAGCTCAATCCTTGTGATATGGATGCCACATCCTTGTGATATGGATGCTACAACATTGAGACATGCAATGCCCC
>ML782661.1:427114-441275 GCA_009831015.1 Picea engelmannii
TTCCTGTCATAACTGATCAGGACGTGCTCATTCTATTTTTAGTCTAACTAATTTAACTAATCAAAACTGCTTGATGAATCGGTACAACTGCATGCAGAATTTTTGGGGTAGGCCGTTGGCGAGGTTCTTGTGTAACCTCTTCTGACTGGACAGGTGACTAGACCTGGACAACTGATCTGCTAATCGAGAAGATCGCAAAGTTCTTCCCATCTGAGATGACTTGGCACTGTGACTTTGAGTAGTCTCCGATACACTTCATCCATGTCTGTATACTTAGCGAATGTGGGCTTAATGAGGAATATGTATCGAATCTCATGTTGGATACTAATGTCCAACTGCAGGGCATCCATGAATGCTTTTCCAGTGATGCTCCCTTGTATCCCTGCAAACTTTGAACTGTCCTTAGCCACTTCAGCCAGTCTCTTGTTGCAATCCGGGAGTGTCATCAGTTTGTCATTAATGACCTTCAGACCAGGTAGGCCTTTCTTTTGGAGAGCATCAATCTTATTGAAGAACTTTTGTACTCCTTGGTCCATGACCTGAACCTTTTCTTCAAGCTGAAGCATTAGACTTCTTTTGGTTAAAACCCTTTTTACTTCAAGTATGGTCTCTGTTTTGTCCTCGATCTTTAGTTCTTCTAGTTCTTCTCTGGTCTTGGAATTCAAGAACCTGATGATCTCATTTGCTTGTGTTGGCATGTCTCCCAATTCCACTCCGATCTTCTCAATTGCCTGTTTTCTCCTCTGGAGCAACTCATTCTGTTCAAACATAATCTAGATCATGGGCCAGATCTCATTTATGGACTTGGTGATGTCTATCCATACATTCTCTTTGACCTCAGCCAAAGTTTTCCCTGCCATTGTTTTTTTTTGGAGCTGCTATAACTCTTTCCTGAGATGCTCAGTTACCTTATTTTCTTTGGATAGGCTTGTCTGGAAATAAGTTTTGAGCTCATGGAGGTTCTCAACTTCTTTCTTAAGTCTGTTGATTTCTGTCTCTTGTAGGTTCATCTTCTCCATGGATTTGGCAAGGTCTGCTGTCCCTTCTGGTAGTGACACTGGTGTTGTAGACGGAATTGTTGTCACTGCTTCTGTGCTCAATCCTGCAATTGGGATAACACTCAATGGAATGCCTTCCATTGGCTTCATCTTCTCTTTCTCCTTTAGTAGTCTCTACATCTCAGTCTCCATCTCTTTGAGCTGAGCAATCCGCTCCATGAGCAACTTTAGCATTTCATCTTTCTCACCTTCCTTCTCTGCTATCTCCTTCGCCTATGAGTCTTCTGTAGGTGGGAGTTTTAGCTGTTTCCTTAAAGAGGCGATGTCTGCATTTTTCTTCTTTATCATCTCTTCTGCCACTTTGACGTTCGCGGGATCATAGCCGATCTTGAGGACCATCTCCTCCAATGTCTTGATTCTGTTTTCTTTTGTGAAAGATGATATTTTCTCCATCTTGAGTTGTGTCTGAGCATTGTTCAATGATACCTGAAATTTTGTTGCAGAAGCTGAAGCGTGTGCCAATGTGTGAAAAACCATCTCCCCTGTTTGTTTGTGCAGATCCATCTGATCTGCTGGATGCACGTCCTTCGCCTAAAATTCGAAGGTGGCCCTCTTGTAGTCTGAGATTACCTTGGGATCCGATACCTGAGCTTGAAGGTAGGCCATGTGCATCCTACCCTTTTCTGTGTCAAATGCCGATAGCAATCTATGTTGAGCGGTGGACGACTACTTTCAAAACTGGGCGTACGCACTGCTGGTGAGGGTCTGGTTCTTTTTCTTGATCAAATCGTACTTCTCGAAAATGCCCAACTTGGGCCCAGTCTTGCCTGTCTGAGTGTCCAGGGGAGAATCTGTGGATTTCTTTGGTACTGCTGGGGCGATTTATTTATGCTGGCTCGAACCGAAAGAAGGAATGACAGGTTTGATCCCTGTGGTAGGTGTTGTGGTATGAGGGACTTATTGTTCTACTGTCGTGCTAGGCGTTGAAACTGTCTTTGGCCTCTTGGTGTGCATCTGGAACTCTTTTGATGACACCTCTGTTACAGGTGGAGACGATTCTTGTCGAGGCCTTTTTTCCTTAGGGATCTGAGGTGTGGTAGTGGGTGGCACACTCGTCAAGGGAACTTGTTGTTCCCCTTCAACTTCCTGTTCCATTTCAACTAAGGTGTGAGGCACCCATACTGTCTGATTTGCAAACTTTTTGATCTCGGGCTTGGACTCATACACATACGGGATATTCTTATTTCTCACCCGCATTTCTGAAATGATCCCACATGGATCATAGTGCCATGGGAAGCTTAAGGAAAACTTCATCTCTCTCAACATCCGATCTGCTTCTTCTCCGGCACCATGACTGTTGCAGATAAAAGAACCTATCTGCCCCTTGATGCGCATCTGTTGCTTTTTCTTCAATGAGACGAAATGAATGTCGTCTGAATTCATAATTTGTCTAATATACTCTAATGCAAAGATTCTAACTGGAACGTACTTTGGCATCTTGTAGGGTGCCAATTCGCACCCGAAAACTCTGATCTCAGTGTGGTTCTGATACAGGAACCAGTCTCCTGTCTTTGCATTGTTCGAGAGAAGTAGAATTCTCTGGACCTCGTCATTTATTCGTGGCTCAGGCTTGCCACTCAACATGCTTACCACCGGGTGATAGAAAAGATCAATGAAAACCTTGAATCTATACTCTGTGGAGTTATGCTTCAGAAGAGAAGTCCATGCTGTGACTGGCTGGGGCCTTCTGTCTGCGTCCATCTTCTGCATGGAGAAACTGAATTTGTTAGCTTGAAAGTAAACGAACATGTATGCCAGTATGGAAGAATACCTGAACATGCCCTCTGTGCCAAAATTCATGAACTGTTCGTGAATATTATCAACCAAGAAGGTGTTGTAGTTGAACTCGTTGTGGGCTTTTCATCGTTTGAGAAAATGGACAGAAAACTCAGGATGGGCTCATCTACCCATTGGTTGGAATAGTAACCTAGAAAGGCACAAAGGGAGGAAATGATTTGGTTTCCCTTGGTGGAGAACATGGATGACGGGTAAGGGGGATTTGTGGAAGTGAATTGAGCGGAAGTGGGGAGGAAAAGCTCGAATATCTGAGCTCTTTGGGGAAAGGTCATTTTATGATATAACTCAGTGAGGATTTCTAAATTGAAGGGGGACGCAAATTTAGCACGGGGAATTTGCATCATCTGGTCTATATCTTCGGGAGTGATGAAAAACAGGGTGTCTCCGGATGAGGATACGACGGCTCGCTGTTCGGGAGTGGGCTTGGCATTTGAGGGCGAATTTGAGAAAGTGATGTATCTGGGGGAATAGGTACAAGGGAAAATTGGACTCCCAGAGTCCAATTTCATCGCTCTGGTCCAAGAACTCCTCCCGGAGCGATGACTGGAGGTCTAAAAAATCGAAGTCGCAAATGTTATCTGCGATCAATCTATCTTTATCAACTATTGGGATTTTGTCCAGGTCGACAGGAGGAGGAAGAAAAGGATTCTCTTCTCCTTCCGCTAGTCTTAGCTTTGGCACCATCTCTGCAACAATACCTGCAATAAACAATATGTTAGTGGGGCCGACTAGCTATGGATGAAGGCGACGGGAAAACAATGGAGGAATAGGTAGATTATATGGCGCTATGGACGAATACCAAATGAAAGGTGAATAATGGTAGTTTTATTCAAAACTGGGGTCGGTTGGACGCGGGAGACAGGTCAGCAGGATAACATGTATGTTATCCTATAATAAATGGACAACAGGCCACTTGGGATGAGGTGGCAGGTGACGGTGGCCAAAGCATACGGACGGGTGACGTGGAGGCTAGTGATTGGAAGTAAAAGTCGCAAAAAGGGGTTGTTCATGAGTGAAGAGGGTTAGGTACTGACAACAGGGACTGACAACAGTTATGTGATGAGACACACTCGGGAGCAAGTGGAACAAGTGGGAGATGACGTCCATGAGTGACGAGGGCTGTCAGATGGAAGATGGAGATAGGACTTCTAGACCAATAGAAAAACACCATGTATGTCAAGGGGCCCGCCAGAGAAAAGAAACAATTCCGGACCCCCCCCTTTGGTTAAAAACAGAACATCAGGGGGGGTCCGAAAACCTTTTTGGACCGTTGATCTGCGCGCCCGTTTCCTGGCCGTAAATCTTAGCATTCTCTTTTATACTCATTCCGGACCCCCCCCCCCTTCCATTAAAAGCAGAATGGATGGGGGGGTTCGGAATCCATTGTGAACTGTTGATTTGAGTGCCCTTCCCTGGGCCGTCCAAATGTGCGCCAATGTTATTACCGATTCCGAACCCCCCCCCCCCAAGTTAAAAGAAGAATGGTCGGGGGGGCCCAGAATGCTCTATGTGCCACGATCTGGATCGTTGAAAAGTGCATGGAGCATACACCCGGAGCGGAGAAAACAATGTGTTGGGAAACTTAGGATAAGTGCATTTTACGGGTTTTTCCCAATCTTTTCACATAGACACCACCAAGGGGACTTCGTCTAAAATATTCTTAGGCAATGGAGACATGGTGAAGCATTTCATGAATCTAATTTCATTGGTGGTGAAGCAGATGAAGCAACTAACCTACATGCTAACCTATCTTCCTAGGACAATTAACCAAGATTAAACTGTTGGGTTAAGAAATTACTCTACCTAAGGGCTATCTGACCAGGATTAGACAGTCTGGTCATATTTATTCACTAATCTAACCTAAGGGCTATCTGACCAGGATTAGATAGTCTGGTCAGATTTATTCACTAATCTAACCTAAGGGCTATCTGACCAGGATTAGACAGTCTGATCAAATTTATTCACTAACCTATCAACGTTAAAATTTAAAAGAACTTGGCCATGCTTGAAAGGTATGGCCAAGTTACTATTATTGCATGGGGCTTTTGTTTCAATTCTTTTATGCCCTCTTTTTTTTTTTCAAATTATTTTCAGAATGAAAAATCATTTGTCAACAAAATACTAGAGACAGATAATATCCAAGTCATCAGTTGATTCCCATAATTTATGGGGTGATAACAACTTGCATGACTAAGGGAAAGGGGGTCTAATCACGAGTCAACCTTCTCATTTCCACAAGGTATTTGTGAATGACATTGTCATATCTGGACACCAAGCCAAGACAATGGCCTCCAACTAATTCCTTGAAATATGAAAGAAACATGAAAGAAAGAGCTAATAAGAAGAATGGAAAACAAATGGGCTTGGAAAAATTGCATTGCAAACAAAGGGAAACTCACCCTCTACAAAGGTGCTTGTAATCGCATAATTTGTACTTGCCCAAAGCCCAAGGCAAGTCGATGCAAGATTGGTGTAACAGGGGGTGACCTATCACTGCCACCTTAATAGGAAACCCTTTTTTGGTTAGGAGTATATCAATATTACCCCAATGGAGATGTTCCTGGTGACCTAAAGGGATGATAACTAAGGCAAGGATGAAAGAAAATCCCCCTCTCACTAGTCACTCAGTTCAAAAGGTTCTTATGGCCTTTAAGGGATGAAGAAAATGGTAAGATGGAGTGTACCTTCCTAGAACAAGACAATAAGAAAATATAGCAGCTTGCAGGTACAAAAATATGATGTTAGTTCTTCTTAAGACCATGAAACTTAAAAAAATGGGCTAGCTGATATAAAGTTGCAACAATGTAATAGTTTATAACAACAATGTGTATTTTGTAACAACCACAAAAATTATTCCTTGAAATTGCTTGAAAAAGACAAGAAAATTGCACTAGTTATTTCAGCCAATAGCCCTTAAAGAGGGAGAAAATTCTAGTCCACACTAAGTGTGTGATGAGTGATGATCAAAATGAGAGTATTTTCTCTCTATTTATACAATATCAATGACCTTTAATTAATTTTAGGTCATAAAATGTCGACCTGGCCAAATTACATCAAATATCCAGTTTTTTACATAAATGAAAGTAATTAAACCCTAAAATCATCTCCAAGGGTGAAATCATGCCATTCTAGGGTGACGTTGATCTCCTAGGGTGGAATGTTGTTCCCCATATACAGAACGTTTGGCCTCCAAAGGCCCTAGATGATGCCACACAAGCCAATTAGCACACAACTTCCCTCATAAATGCAAACCCTAGCTTTGGATGACGTTCAGGTTCATAATGATGACATCATGGGCTCTCAAGGGTCAACATCCATGTGGAAGAGAAAGATCCCCCTAGGTCTAGGTCTGTTGGAGTGTCTCCAATGGAAGCACCCTTCTTTCTTCTTGGTGCAAGTCTCCAATGTATTATTTCCCCTACGTGGGGTTACAACATCCATCTATGGGCTTTAAGCCTAATGGAGGTTTAAGCTAATCATTCCCCTACATGTACCTGCCCACCAACAAAGTCCTACAACAACAACAAGCATGCCCTCGAGGGGTTCATATGTCATAGGGATCATAGCATGTAAATCACATCTAATAATCAAATTTCCCAAACATGTGCACAAACCCCCCTTTACCCAGACACATACTCAAAGACGTTATGCATTTTAACAAGTCAGGTTTGGAGAAGGTCTCAGGGTGTCCTATTGGACTAATCCTCCTTAATTTTTGGGTTTTTCCTCGGTGAGAATAAATCTAGGTCATGTAAGTGTGTTTGAGGTGGCATAGGGTAAGTGTTTGGGCATGAGGTGCAGTGATAACATGGAAATGTAGATCTTACATGTGGGTGCCTTTGTAGAGGACAAGATGCACCTTGTCATAGATGTCATTCTTTCCTATCCCATTCAATGCCTTTTATTCTTAGTTTTATTGTTTTTTATATTTTTCTTTTATGCTTCAAGGGAAGAGCTGAGGGACATTGTCCTAGCATGGTGACAAGAGGTGACAACATTACCCACAAGCATTTCATGGAGATGAGAAGGTTGCCTTGTGATGAGACCTCCTTTCTCTTGGCTATGGCACCAAGATCCACTAGCTTGGTTTGGTGACCAAATAGATGGTAGTGTCATACAACTACATGCCCATGGTCATAATAGGTCATCTCATGATGAGACCTCCCATCCACCAACTAATACCTTGAGTGTTTATTTATATTACAGGTTCCATTTTCTTACTGAGAAGAATTTTACTTCTTTCTCGGGAATCCCTTGGCGAAGCATCTCAAAGGTTTTGTTATGGATTTTAACTCTTGCCAACTAATTTTACCCTCTAGGCCTTTAGCCCCTTCTTCCCACAAAGCAAGGTACAACCCTTCCTAGTGTGGAAAATCCCAATGCCCAAACAAAGGTAGGGGAAAATGAGAGGAATAAATATGGAAAGTGGTAAGTATGGAGGGAATGGACAATGACCTTTCATAGACCCACCTAGTGGCAACCCATCCTAAAAAGAGACTAACTTACTAGGGAATCATGTCACCCTCCTAGGTATGAACAAGTTAAAGAGCATAATTTCCAAGAAAATGTTATGAAATCAAGGAGAATTCAATGCAACATATTCAAGTTCTTCAATAATTAGAGTGACACATACCATGATACTCGGACTCATTACCTCATGGAGCAAGACTTACTTCTACTTTAGGACTAGGCTAGTGGGATGGATATTGTTGAGTTTCACTGAAGAAAAAGAGGGGCCCTCCAGGGCCATGCTCAAGTCATTTGACTCTCGACACTCCATGTCTAAGACCTATGGGCCTTGAGACATGATCTCCTAACTATCCCTAGGATAGTGGATAACAACTGGCTCCAACTTGGGGACATGTGCTCACCGTAGAGTGCATGAGAACCTCAACATATCTAGTATGACATGTGCCTGCTAGATCTCAACAAAATGCATCAATAATATTTAGGGTGGTGATATCACCCCTCACTCATATATGATATAATAAAATAAAGATAAGCATGCATATATACATAATGAATAAATACAAGATAAAATTAAAAATACGATGATATGCAGATGGTATATACAATGGATGCAAATTCCTACCTACCTCTACTTACATGTTGTTTGAATGCTAGATGTAGTCAAATAACTAGTGAAACCATCATAGCAATATCTCATAATACCTGCCTCGGTGCTTCATCATAAAACAAAACAATGACAAGTTAAGCTCAAAATAAACATGAATTATAGCATGTATTGTATCATAGGAAGTTGTAAAGTCGAACTCATGGAAGAGGGAGGGAGGAAAAAATTATGCCAAGTCACACTTCTAGGAAAGTGCTCAATCCTTCTTAGAAAGGGATCATGAAAAATCAAAGGCTCAAAAGATTGACTCAAAGAGTCTAAAGGTTGGCTACCTTGGACGTCTTCACATCCTAAGGTCTAGGAAGGGACTAGTAAGAACCTAGAGGATGATTGCAAATTTCTTAAGGGAAGGCTGAAAGACTGAGATAATAAAATTCTTTTTAAGGTACTCAACCTACCCTTAAATTCTAAAAGAAGGCTCTGTCCTAGAGGAGACTTAGGACAAGGGACATGTTTCCTAATTGCATCCTTAGTGATGTAATGAAGTAAAGTAGTCGAACGGAGATGGAAAATCTTGTCACAAGTATCCTGCTTTAGGTAAGCAACGTCCTCACTCTTATCAATGGTGGTTGGTAATTTTCTTCATAGAATAAATCTGAATTCTCAAAGGAATACTCATCAAAATCCTCAAGGTATGACCAAAAATCACCAGGAGAACATAGAACCAGGTCATCCTTGGGTGATTAGAAAGTGTATGTAACTATATCATCTCCTTGTTGCCATATGTCAGAATCATTAGTAACCTCATATGATAGTTGTAAAGGAAACATTTGGAAATGAACCTCAATGTCGTAAATGGGATCCCCATCATACTGTTGTTGGGAAAAACACCCTACGAACTAGCAAACTAGGGTCAGAATTGCATGCAGATTTTGATCGAAAAGAAACTACTTTTTTACCTACAACCCAAGATTTAAACCCCTCTTTCATAGTAAATGCATGGAAAAGGACCACTAACCTTATTACCAGTGTTCAATGTAGATCCTCCATTGCTCTTCGATTACTTTCTTGCGCTGCTCCTTCCACAGATAACCTGCACTCAAGACAAATAACAACTATGCATGAATGCTACTTCTATACTCAAGGGTTAGAAATCAAGCATAAATGAATCAAACCATAGACAATTCATGCATTGGGATAGGAAAATTATTCTTTTATTACTAAAAGTGAATCAACTTACAAACAAAGCTGAGACCGGCCACCGCTCCTTGAACCTGATCCTGGGCTCCTCTTCTTCTGTCCTCCAATTGCTTTGCATTAAATCTCCTTTGGCATGAGGAAAGGATAAAGGGTTGGGAAAATGGATTACATAAATGGGCAGAGTTTCTTTGCTATATTGTTTCCTCCTCTAAATGGTACCCCTACCCCTTCTTTTATAGGCTAGAAGGAGCTAGGGTTTTGGACGAACCCTCGGCCATGCATGGTCGGGAGTTTTAGTTAACTGACCCATAGCTTTTTGTTCCATTGGAAACTTTACTCTTTTCATGCTTTTTTAGGTACATGCGGGCTGTGGTGAGTTAGCCAGCGTGCACACGCATGCATCAATGGGTTAGGGCACGTGGGCCTTGACACAAGAGGATTTTCAAAGAGTTGTTCAGCAGATTTTTGGCAAAGAAAGGATATGAGTTGGCCTAATGCCAGGTAAGCATGTGTGGTGCAATTTAGGGTTATAATAGATGCCCCCTAATGTGTGAGGTCAGAAGAGCATCTGATGGCCAAAATACATTACCAATATTTACTGATGTACCGAACGATTGAGCCCAAGGATCAGGAACCAAGAGGTGCCGTGTGCAAAATAACAAAATGTCTCACCGAGGCGGGCATATCCATTCTTGGGATAAAATAGAAGCATGGCTACCAATCAAATACACTGTAGATCCATGTCAAATAATTATAAAGAGTACCCGCGAATAATACACAGTGGAGATACATCTCGAAATCAGAAAGATATACATATAGAGTACCCATCTTCCAGAAGTTGATTCGGCCCGATGGATGTACTTCAGAGCTCAAGAAACAACTTCAAAATCTTCTAAAACTTGGGTAGGAGTGTAATATGAGTGTACGACTACACTACCCAGAGGTCTTCGACAGCTCGTCGGTTATGGACTTGATAATATTGATGATCGGACTGAAGGCTTCAGTGATTTCAAACAAGGACTTGATTGGACATTCAGGATGGCCGGGTATGTGGAAAAGAGACATATTGCAGAGGGGTTGACTCAGGCTTAGTGACAAACTTCCCTTGGACAATAGCACAACAGGTGATAAGACTTAGGCAACATATATGTTAATCATAAGTCTACGAAGCAGGAGGCAACACAAACTCTCCATGTGTTTGGAAGAGTAACCAAACGGTGGAGGACACAACTCTATATAGCGAGAAAAGCTTCCTAAGGTCGTACTACATCCCATAGGCTGATGATCAAACAGACAGATGTGCTTTATCCAAGGGTGACTCATTATGCTGCCAATAAAGAAAATACTTTTCCCATCCTCTTTTTGGGGCATATTTGATTTTTTTGTTCTTTTTGATAATTTTTGAAAAAGAATAAAGGAATATTATGTTACAATGGAGGAACGAGTACTACAAACATACGAGCTCAAGGCACAAGGACAAGACTGATGTTCTGGTAAAATGATACTCAGGAAAAATCCTTCGGTGGCCAAAGGTGTTAAGACACAGAAGCAAACTGTCACAAGGCTGGTGGAAAAGGTATGCAAATGCGGTTGATAGAACACACAATGGTAACGTCCTTCGATGTAAGTTTAACAATTCCAGAGAAGGTAAGCTCGATGGTTTTTCATATTTAGAGAGTCTGAAAAAGCATAAAAGGAGATTCCTCCGGGGTACCTTTTTCGACAATAGTCTAGTCGGTTTGAAAAATGGGTAAACTAGCACCGATTAGACGTCAATTCAAAACCATTTTAATGAGTGTGACAAGGACAATATCACTCGACTATTTTTTCACTTTTAAGGAGTCTGGAAAAATATTAACTATGGACTCCGTCAGGAATATTCTTCTAGACCAATTTAACGAGTGTGAAAGAATAAGGTCACTTGGCGATCTTTTCAATTTTAGGGAGTGTGAAAAGAGCTTAACTATGGACTCCGTGGGGGTTTCTTTTTCGTAAATTTAGTCCCTCAGGCCTGAAAAAGGAATAAAATTATACCTGAGGATACTCTTCTAAAGAATGGGAATTCGATATAGTATACCTTTGTTCGTACAGTTGACCGTCCGGACCGAAAAAGGGGTAAACTACCACTGGACAGACGTGACTTCAAATTTCAGTTTAACGAGCGTGAAAGGCCATAAGATCGCTCAGCAATCTTTTCATTTTTAGAGGGTCTAAAAAGGGATTAAAAGGAGACTCGTTATTTTTTGGGAGTCCTGGGGGTGAGACAAAGAGTGAAAAAGACTCATGCAAATGAGGCTCAAACTCATATTCAGGAAAGACTATACGAACTCCCGAGCCTACAGAGGTTTTTAGAAATGGCATGGACACCATAATGTAACCAGGACCTACCTAGGGCATCCATGTTCTGGTAAGCTCTACCACCAAGTTGCGACACTTCTAGAGTAGATATGACGGTTCCATGTCACAAACTGATGGGATTGATCCTACAGTATAAGAAAAAGGCAATGAGATGCAATAGTTGGGGTGGTATCCGAACCTATATTCTCAAGTTTTTTTTTTTTTTTTTTATATGGACCGTCAATATTTTCTCGAAACTCAAAAAAAAATGTCCCAATACGTAATCAAATCCCTCCCATATAACTCCTGGATCACTCTAAATGGTTTTGGTATAAAGAAACTGATAAGGGGGGCCAAAAAAGTGACAAAAAGAGGCCAACAAGTCTATAAATAGAAGTTGGCAGCTCATTATCACCATTGCTGATTTGGAAATTGACTCTGGAGCCAAAAGACCCCCTTTGCCAAAGATAGTGATTTCGGGAGCTACGGTGGACGAAACGAACTTCTGCTTGGACCAAGTAAGTACAAACTCCCTTATCTAGCTATTCAATACTTCAATTTAGTCATTTAGTTTATGTTTTGGGTGGGCGTCGACCTTAAAAAGGTCATCCCTAGGTACAAGTGGGTAGCGTAAAGTCTACCCGCGTGTACATGCGCCTGTCACCTCTACAGACCGCATGTACCCCCCCTTTTATGATGAAAAAGTAAAAAAAAAAGAAGTATTGACCCTCTTTTACCTTGTTGTGTTGGCAGGATGTATGTCCAGTGGAGGGAAAGGGAGCATGAGGCAATCAATGAGTTGGTTGTTGTAGATCCGAATGTTGTGGCCGTGTTAATGCAATGCGGTTTACTCAAATTCTTCCTATGTCCGTTTATGCGCACACAACCAAGGCTACTGAATGCCTTGATTGACTACTAGCATCCTGATGCAGAGAAATTTATGCTAGAGGGGCAATCATTGGTGCCCACCACCGAGGATATTTACTTTCTGACTGGCCTCTCAAGGAGAGGGGAACCAGTCAACTTCTAGACTTTTCCTGCGGGGCTGAGTAAGATCTCAGAATTGATAGATGAGCACTGTGAGGCGGGGACCGAACGTGCGGGTTCCCAGGTACCCATTAGCAATATTACCAACTTAGCACTGCAGACTATCTTGTTATTGATTAGGCGGATTACCAGCTCAACAATTGTGCATCAGGCTTCGCGCACACAGATGAACTGTGCCATTTAGTGCATGAATGCACAAATTTTTGATTGGAGTACCACACTGCTAGAGTGCATGAAGAGGCAATTGACAGATTACCGACAACGGATATAGAGGAACTTCAGGTTCAAGACCATCTTGTGTTCGTTCTTTTTTGAGAGAGTTCCGAGTTTCAGTCCTCGGGTTGTAGTACGAGGACATCTGGCCTCTCTCCCTGCAATGTGTAGATGGGCAGTGTTACTATCGCGACAGGGTGGTGGAAGGACCATTGAGTCCTTCGATGATGACTTCTTTGCTTGGCTGTCACGACAGATCCCTTTTATTGAGGACTACCCGTATGCAGGGATAGATTTCTCTAGAGATCCATAGATACCCATGCCTCCTAGTGAGGAGCGAGGGGAGATGTGTAAGTCTCCACCTTTGTAGTTTTTTTTTGTTTGCATATGTAGTTTTTATGTCTTTTTGTTATATATATAATTTTTTTGTATGCCAGAGTATTTGACGGGTAAACGTTTGTTGCATGTAGATGTGGGACCTGTGCGACCTGCTGACTATGCATGAAACAGGCGTCGTCCACGGCCATAAGTTGCGGCTGCCGCCGCTGGGGGAGCAACAATAGTAGGGAACCTCCCAACCGGAGAGGCCAAGAGGGTCCTTAGATGAGTTGAGAGGAACTTTACTGTGCTCACTCGCACAGTCCCAATGGAAAATATAGAGGACCTGCCGCCATCCATGCAGCCTCATGTTGTGGGGGCACCTTAGACATGGGTCCGATTGTTTAGGCATTTAGCCCGTGCTGTGGATGATTATAACAGGGCCCATAGGCCCTGAACAAACTTAGACTTTTTATGTGCCATGAGCACCTACCTGTATATATTTTTTGAGGGTATAAGCCTGGTGACTCATTACTATTCCCATTTTTGAGGCGCTTGCATCCATCTATGTACTCTGGTGATTTTATGATGTTTATATATGGTTTTTATCTTTTTTGTGTCTTATGGATTCTGTGTGCAAAAATGTATTTACATGTTTATGTCCATGTTCTTTTATATGTGGGAAAGATGCCAATCTAAAATTTGATTAGCTAGAGTATCTGTAATTTGGTTTAATCTCCTAGGAATATGAAAATATGTAATATAATCAAATTTTCTTTCTAAGAGACATACCCTAAGGAATCATCGGTGTAAAGTTGGATCATGAACCCGGTATACTCTATTTAGCTGCGACACAACCAGTTGAGCGTCGAGATAGACCCGGAGATGAGAGATACCCAATGAAAAGGCATCACGAAGAAACTCAATAACTACACTATACTCGGCGACATTATTTGTGGTGTCACCTAAGCATATACCTCTGGAAGATAACAACTGACCCTCAGGTGTAAATATTACCCAGGCTACGGAGGCAAGCCTCTGCATGTGTCGACTAGCACCGTCTGCATACCCAATGAACACTTCAGAATCACTTGACATATGCCATATTGATGAAAGA
>ML782661.1:441836-500728 GCA_009831015.1 Picea engelmannii
AGAAGTAACTTGCTCGTAAAATATTTTGGGTTGTTGCCAACCTAGATAAATGACTGCCACAAGCTCCAGTATGGAAATCGTTGAGCACTATGATGGCCTCTTCATGAGTGAGACATCGACGCAAGATGCAGTCTACACCTCTCTGATACAACGTATAATTGAGTATGAGATAATTCTTAGCCTGATGGCGTATTCGCCGATGCTCGTCACGAGAAGCAGAGGTGGGGCACTTCAAAGTCTGGAGATAGATAAGTATATCTTCGTACTAGGGGTTTGAAGATGAAAACATATCCCCCTGGATGGGCGATTCCTCAAGCACAACGTCACTTGACTCAACTGGAAGTTCTGAAATAAGCTTTGTGAAGACCAATGACTTTTTAGACTTTGTTGAAATGAAGTCTAAGTCAAATTCTTGGAGGATGACTATCCACCTACTGATTTTTCTGCCTATAACTTTTCGTGTCAACATGTACTAGAATGGATTCACAATAGCAATGATGGTGGTCTTACGAAACAAAACATAGTGACAGAACCATTGAACAACATGAACTGCTACCAATGCAAGTTTTTTGATATGAGAATAATTTAGTTCCGGTCCTACGAGGCCTCAACTCAGGTAATAGATCACGTATTCTGAAAACAAATCATCTTCCTGAACTAAAACCATGCCTGTGGTGGACTCTGCGGCAGCCAGATATATTAAGAAATCTTTGTTATAATTAGGTGGTCGTAGCAGAGGTGCGGTTGTGAGGGCGTGTTTTAATGCGTCGAAAGAGAATTGAGCGGCTTCGTCCTAGAAAAAGGGAACGTCTTTCTTTAGTAAATGCATAAAGCCCTTGGTGATTTCGACATAGTTGGTGATGAAGCGTTGTAAGAAGTTCTCCTTGCCTTGTAGACTCTGAAGTTGTAAAATTGTGCATGGGGGGGGCAACTGAATTATTGCCTCCACGTTAAGAGGATCGACCATGATTTTGGTTGTTGATACGATGAAACCTAACAAACATCCTGACGTTACGCAGAAGCTGCACTTGTTTGGATTCAAGCGAATCCTGAAGTAGCGACAACGTTTGAAGATTAGTCTAAGGTGCGTGGGATGATCCGTTCGCTTGCGAGAGCATGATGCTAAATCATCTAAATAGGCCTCGACTATATGTTTGAGGTCATGAAAAGGAAAAGTCATGGCCCGCTGGAATGTGGCTCCAACATTTTTAAGGCCAAAAGGCATCGTATGATATGCGAATGTACCCCACGGACAAATGAATGTCGTTTTGTGTTGTTCTTCAGGTTTGATTTGGATTTGATTATATCCCGAAAAACCATCCATGAATGAAAAGGCTTCACAACCAGCACATTCATCAATGATCTGGTCAATGAATGGTGTTGGAAAATTATCTTTGGGACATGCCTTGTTCAAATCACGGAAATCGGTACATACGCAAATCGTGCCTTGTTTTTTATTGACCGACACGGGGTTTGACACCCATTGAGTCAAATGAATAGGATAAATGAAACCCGCCTTTAGCAATTTCTCAACCTCAATCTTGATGGATGCTTCTTTCTTAAGATTGAATGGACGAAGTTTTTTTCGAACAGGCTTGGCATCAGGATACGTTGTGATTTCATGTTCAACTATTTTTGGATCTATACCTAGCATTTCCTCGTAAGACCAGGCAAAAAAATCGTGGAATTATTTGAAAAGATCCATATAAATTTGAATCTCTTTGGGGGAGCAGTCCGCTCCGACGAAGACATTCTCCAAGACACCAGGGTTTTCGGAGATGTTGATGGGTATAGTTTCAACGATGGTCACCATATTTCCCTCAACATAAATTTCCTGTGTAGCTAATAGGTTAATAGGACATGGCTGATCTCCCGTCATGGTAATGGTGATTTCTCTTGCTTCAATTTGGCTTAACTCTGGGAGAAAGTATGATCTATGATGAAGATCTTCCCAAGGTTTGTCCAGACTATTCATTGCTTCAATTACTGCTTTGTTAGAAGGTAAGACTAAGTCTAACGAATTGACATTAGCAAGAGAACCCTGAGCCCAAATAGGCTCTAGAAGTGGATCTAACTCTTGTGCAGGAGTCAGATCAGAGTTAGCTAAATCTTGTTGGACTAAAGAGTACGCTACTTCAATGAATGACAAGGGCATGGACATGCCTGAGTGCCCTGTCTCATCCATCATGGCTGATGGGGAAGGAATAATCCAAGGATCCTCAAAGTAAGTCGTGCGGAAAGACGAAACTTGAAAAATCTCAACCTTATGGTGATTAGATATAAATTTGACATCATCGTGAGGAGGTGGGTAATCAAAGGTACCCATCAAGGATGGGCACAAACCAACTCCTACGTTAACGACACCTAGTTGAGGATTATCAATCATGGGGACCGTGGATGCCCCCAAAGATGGGTCAGGTCTACAGAAGGACAATTGATCAATGGTCACTATCCGACCCTCATCTGGAAACAACAAGACTCGGAAAACTGTAGCAACCACAACTTGCATAGAATAAGTCCAACTCCATCCTAACAAGAGATTATAGTCAAGAGGAGCATCAACTACCTCTACTTCAACACACATAGTTTTCCCTCCTAACTGCACAGGGAAAGAAGGAACGATGCCATGTGGTCAGAAAGAATGACCATCAGACATAGTGAGGAGAGTAGGCGATGGAGACAAAGCAGGCTGGCCAATGGCCTTCCATCATGCTAACGACATAACGCATGTCGAGGTGCCCTCGTTGACCACCGTGTGGAATATAATCCATGTAAATGTTTTCTTGGGATGAGCCACTACTATCTGAAATCCTACGTGGTAAGGCAGACGAGGTTTTAAGTCGGTTGTATCTAACATGATGGTACCCAGATTACAAGTTTCTATAGAGCCCAAAGCGGTTAACAAGGCTTTCCTCTGAGTAGGGAAGCTTTGGAGGACCTCCAAGGCAGACATCGCACAAGGGGTTTGTGATAAATCCTCCACCATAGAGTAATTCTGGGTAGCCCTTGCGTTTGGGTTGTGAGAAGCTTTTTTAAATGCACCCTTTGGAATGCGTGTCATAGTTTATCCTAACGTCTTCTCAATCTGTAGAGGAAGAGATGGGAGGTCAGCTTCTTTACCCTTCTTAGAAGCGCTTGGTTTACTATAGTCGTGCACTCTAGTCATTATCAAGGCATCACCCCTAACCATATATATGTTCGCGGATGAGGGATTGTTTGGAGGAGGGAAGGTTTCTTGGCTTCCCCCTTCTATGCTTGTAGAGGCTTGAGTTAAATTTTTCCCATGTTGAAAGGGATTAGTCAGCACTACTTGTTGTTGTTGCATGACAAAATTTTGGGCCTCTACAAGTCGAGGACAAAGATGGGTCGGGTGGTCTTTCGCGCACAAGTTGCATAGATACCTCATCTTCTGTTTTTCTGTGTTGTCCCTGCCAGCATTATCAGTGGGTTTTTTATCCCTCTTACCCTTCTTTCATTGTTTTTTTTTCCTTCAGGCTGTTGGGGGGCCTTTGGGTTAGTCGACTACACAGAGTGTACTTCTGACGTTTGGGTAGGGGGAGTAGCCAAAGCAGTAGTTTGGCTGGCCGCTGTGTGTTGTATGGATAACTATTGCAACTGTTTTGTCAATTTCTCAGCGGGCTTGGTTTGTGCTGAACCAACAATACCATCGGCATGCGGTCCAACTCTCTGTCTAGTTTTATCCAGTATCGAACATGGCGCATCTGGAAAGATGTTCTATAATAAACCAGATTGAGAACAGATGAGCTCAAACTGTTGAGCCCTCATGATGGCATCTTCTTTGGAGAAAACTTTGGAAGTCGTGACGTCTTTGGATAACTGAGGGACCAAAGACTTAAGGAACCACTCAAGAAGGAATGCTGGTGGGACTGGTACTTTAATTAGACTCTTCCGGTGTCTCCACTCTCGGATATGATCAGAGATATGGTCCACTGTTGTCTATTCGAAATTGGCGAGCAACTATGTGCCAACGTCGTATCTCATAGGTAATTGGAAATGGTTAAGAAAGGCCATCGCTAGTTCACCAAAATAAGAGTATCTTGAGCGATCGAGCTCAATGTACCATTTTGCGACACTCCTGATAAGAGTACATTGAAACAATCACAACTGTATGGAGTCATCTTTCAATCAGTTAGATGAACACCAAAGATGGAAGGTAGTCACATGATCACCTGGATCTTCATTAGGCTTGGCCTCGAACTTTGGAATGTCCAAAGGCAACTTCGTTGTCATAGGAGGCCAATGTGGATCATGAAAAATAGGATTATTTAACAACCTTGTCAAATCTGGCAAGTGTAATGTCGCCAGGAATGGTAGTTTGGGTTGCTGTTGATAACCTGGGAAAAAGGGTCCTGGGGTTTGACTGGCACCAGGTTGTCAGGAAAAGTTTGGTTGCTAGCTCGGATTCTGGTAGAAACCATGGCCCTGACTAGCATAAGGATTTTTCATTTGTGGAGACATCATTAGCTGATTTCCCATAAAGGACATAGGGTGTTGGGCATGCATCATGTTCGAAGGACTTTGGGAAGGATTAACCCATGTCGGTCTCGATGGGAGAGGCATGGTGGTATATCCAGGGTTCCATTGACTGTGGAAAGAATTACCCCAGAACGAAATTCCAGAGGAGGGAACAGATCCTTGTCCTGCGTTCCAAGGTCCTGCTATATGTACCCCCTATGCAGGAATAGTACCCTGTGCAGGAGTAAACTATCCAAAAATGGGATTTCCCCCAGATAGGAAAGCAATTGATGAGAAAGTGTTATTACCAAATGTTCTGTTCCAAACAAACGGTGTCAAACCTACTAGTGTACTATGCGCAGGTGTTCCTTGACTCCCCACTCCAAATAAACTAGTCTGTGTAGGCTGCTCGACGGACTGCTGATGTGGACCACCAAGCGAAGGGGATGAAGGAGGTATATGACCTCCTACATAAGGAAAAGCGTTAAAAGGGACAGGAGTGCCCCCAAGTTGACCTTGCAGAGGAGCGTTAGAGCTCCCTGCCCCCAGACCCAAAGTCTCTAAGTTGAGTAGGTTAGTGCAGGACTTGTACCCGAACTAGGCATATCATATGAAAACGGAGGGCCTGTCGCACTAGGTGTGAAGGGAGTTGTGGCCACCGCCATAGACAGTTTTGGTCCACTGTGTGACATAGTTGCAGCCGATACCATGGTGGCTTGGACCGACGGTGGTAAGTTAGGAGATGACTCTACTGTGGTAACAACTATGGTGGGAATGGAAGAATTCCTAGAAGAAGTAACAACGTTTGTTTCCATAGCTGTGTGAGGCACTGATTGGCGTTCATGAAATTGGATTGGTGCAATAAACGGTGGCTAGGTATCAGTGGTTGGGGTTTCAAATGAGCCAAGAGTAGCAGTTGATTCCTCCGGAAGTTGTTCGGGCACAAAGGTTTGTAACCCGGTTGCTTTGAAAGACCCTTGTTGGTCTAGCCTCCGCCTTAATGGTGGCGGGGGTGGCCCCAGTGTAACCGAAAACAGGCCTAGAAGCCTTAGTGACCAGCAGAGCTCAGGATCCTCCACTGTGTGAGAATATCCAAGACACGCTAAGGTATTCTACACGTTCAAAAGTGACACACACTAAAAAGAATCCCCTAAGAGATAAGACAAGAAATCACTAAACTATTTGGAAGAACAGTTACAACAACCAACACTAGAGAAACTTACCGGTGCAAGTGCAACTTGAACAAGGAAGCACCCTCTGGGTATACTCTGTAAAGCATGGCCCGATGTCTGTCCTAGGTACCACGGTATACCCCTGCAGTCACCTGTGTATGTCCTAGTCACGCGAACAGTCACCAGGCAGGTACAGTCGAAAGTCGAGTAGACCACAATGAGCAGGGTATCAAGCCTGAATCATGTCAAGGGTATTGAGAGAAAATGGTCTGGAAGACAACTAAGGACCTCGAACGGATTCGAGACCCATGAAGCCCCATGGAAAATGCAAATGACGGAATCCCAAAACAAGCCCTTGATATGTGTTCTCCACTACGATTGGTCCGGCTTTGGAGGGGTTATCTCTGCTACCTTTCCGCACATGACCTCATGTTTATCCCCTGTGTTAGAGGGGGGTCCCAGATAACTTCCACGAAACTAGACTTAGACACTCCCTATCGTAGACTCTAATGTTTGGTTTTGAATGGCCTTGGAGAGTTTCCTCTCCAACCTAATCCAAGGCCCTAGTCCTGAACTAGTTTGTGAACCCTACAAACAAAAAGTCTAGTAGATTTTAAGATTAGTGTTGCTTTTAAGGATTTTCCTTACGTCAAGATGTATGAAGGTGAAACTGATGATGTGTAAAGACGAAAGCAAAAATGAATGAAAAAAGATGGAAACAAAAGACTTTTACTAAGTGCAAAATTTCAACAACTTTTCACAAAGAAAGATTTCTTTTTCTTTTCAATTTTTCTAAGATTTGATACAACAAACTTAAAGGAATTTCACTCGACTACGAGCTACTTATGCTCTAAATGCACTACAAAAACGTACAAAACAAAAGACTTCTCCCTAGCTAATGATGCAGAAACACCCTCTTCAACCAAAGAAGACAATGAAAAGAGATTTATTTTATTTTATTTAAGTGCTAGTAAAGAAACAAAGGGAAAATACCGATAAGCACAAAACCAAGAAAAACAAATTCTGGCTTAAAGCGCAGATCACAAAGAATCAGAGTAAAGAATCACATAATGGCAATAAAAAAAAAAACAAAGACTCTCACGCTTGTCTAAAAACCAAAAAAGAATTTTGTTTATTTTTTATTTTCGGTCAAATATTAACTGAGAAAAAATAGGCTAAGGGTAAGATGACCTAACCTACTGACTGTTCAACCCTAGACTCAAACACTTGAGAGGAATACTTCTCATCAAAGGAGGGGATGACTGCCCCACCTTGAACAAAAAGTAGCCTATCAAGCATGCCACTGTCACTAAAACAGCACGCGTGCAAACACGTGCTGAGCAGAAAGAGGAAGTGTGTACATGCGGGCTGACCTTGTACAAGCCGCGTGTATGTATAAATTCTAAGACAAAATAGCAAACAGGCAGTCTAGACCAAGAAGAGGCCTCCAGTATTGATATCCAGGGTCCCTTGAAGCTTGGATGCTCTTTCTGACAGAAAAGAAAAATAATGCAAGGAATAATAAGGCGAAAAAAACAATTTGAGATAGGACTGCGAACCAACAAGACTCAGACAGGATTCCAAAAAAACCCCTGAGAATGTATAATTCTGATAGAGAAGAGGAGGACTACCTCTAAAGTTATCTGAACTCCTACACGTTACTGCTATCTCTACAGCTAGCGTTCACACGTGGGCTGCAAGAGGATAGGGTGCGGGTACACGAGTGCAGGCCTTCTGCAGGCCACGTGTACTTCTGTGTGTCCCAAAAAATACCATCAAGCAAAAGTTAGGGAAAAATGGTATGGAAAACTAGACTCCCTGCTAACTCAGACCTTACAGAAAAAAGATAGGCAAAGAAAAACAGAAAACCTAATATTTAAACTACCCAAAAACTCAAAATAAATCCAGAAACCCTAAAGAGTATTCTCCCCAGTATGGTCGCCAATTCTGTTGTTGGGAAAAACACCCTACGGACTAGCAAACTAGGGTCATACTTGCATGCATATTTTGACCGAAAAGAAGCTACTTTTTTACCTACAACCCAAGATTTAAACCCCTCTTTCACAATAAATGCATGGAAAAGGACCACTAACCTTATTACCGGCGTTCGATGTAGATCCTCCGTTGCTCTTCGATTACTTTCTTGCACTGCTCCTTCCATAGATAACCTGCACTCAAGACAAATAACAACTATGCATGCATGTTACTTCTATACTCAAGGGTTAGAAATCAATCATAAATGAATCAAACCATAGACAATTCATGCATTGGGACGGGAAAAGTATTCTTTTATTACTGAAAGTGAATCAACTTACAAACAAAGATGAGACCATCCATCGCTCCTTGAACCTGATCCTGGGCTCCTCTTCTTCTATCCTCCAACTGCTTTGCCTTAAATCTCCTTTGGCATGAGGAAAGGCTGAAGGGTTGGGACAATGGATTACGTAAATGGGCAAAGTTTCTTCGATATATTTTTTCCTCCTCCAAATGGTACCCCTACCCCTTCTTTTATAGGCTAGAAGGAGCTAGGGTTTTGGATGAATCCTCTTCCATGCATGGCCGGGAGTTTCAGTTAACTGACCCATAGCTTTTTGTTCCATCGACAACTTTCCTCTTTTCGTTCTTTGTTAGGTACACGCGGGCTGTAGTGAGTTAGCCAGCGTGCACACACGTGCAACAATGGGTTGGGGTGCGTGGGCCTTGACATAAGAGGATTTTCAAAGAGTTGTTCAGCATAGTTTTGGGAAAGAAGGGATATGAGTTGGCCTGATGCCAGGTAAGCATGTGTGGTGCAATTTAGGGTTATAACACATACCCAATCACATCCCATTTACGTTTCCCGACATGTATGAACTCATCAATATTATTAAACCTTTATCATAACATGAAGGGATTAAAGCATCCAAGGGTTCCTCTAACACTTCTTTTCTTTCCAAATCACAAAATATGACATCATCAAAATCTTGGAAAGGGAAACAACTTATCGTACTCACTTATTCCTGTGAATAAGCATCAAAGGATTGTATAAGTTCATCAAATAGAAGATCAAGCATCATTGTATCATCCTTATGTCTTGCCTCTACATCTCCAACTTCATAATACATAGTGTCTATATCATCCAAGGGTTCCCTTTTGGATCATAGAATAAGGTATCATCAAAAACCTAAAAAGGAAAGTGACTAACCTCATCGTATTCTTCTTGTGTAGGAGGAAAAGGATTTGGGATGGATTCATCAGAGGGAGGAGCACACATTAATACTTCATCATCATGTTTAATATCTTCAGGCTCTTGTTCTTCAACCAGGTCCTTAGTATCTTCGACAGTGAATTCTTACTCTTCCTCATGAGATTTTTAACCTTCATCAGGGACCCTCTCTTCAACTTCTTGTTGGTTTTGGTCTTCATTAAGAGGGTTGGGTGAAACCCTTCTTTTTGGGGGGTTGAAGTATTTTTATACACTCACATGGATGGGTCCCACCTATCAAGGAAGATTAAAATGAAGGCTCTAATATAAATTATATTCTCTGGGATGACATCATGCTTAACCCACTCCCTTTGGTTTTCTCCCAGGGACAATACAAACAGTCTTACTAGTACATGTTGATGTCTTACTTTTGTCTTTGAAACATATTTCAAGAAATTTGTGACATGAGGTTTAGACATGGATGGATTTCCATCAAATTTTTCACAATTATCTACCAAATCAAGAGGAAAAGGGTTTGGGTGTCTCGAAATATTTAGGGTTGGAAACCTTTTATAAAGTGACCATTCATTTAAGAAGGTTTTCTCAAATTGATCCATGGTCTTGATGCCTTTATCAGGGAGACCATCATACCATCTCCTAGAATTGTCATGAAAAGTAGTAGATAAAATTTTCATTGCTAGGTATTTAGCATCATCACTAATAGGGTGGAGTTGAAAGAAAGCATAAAAGTCACACATATGGTCCTCATGATTCTTTTCATCACTACCAGTGAATTTAGAGAGCCATTTTATATACCTTGGAGACATTTTTCGTGGATATCCCAGTGTTTCACTCATATCCAAGGGTTTAAAATTACATAGGTCCCATTGAGAAGCCATGTTTGGATTAATCATTAGTGGAGTCTCCAGATAATCCTTCTAGGGATCATCAAAGGGAAAAGAGGGAATCACGCTCAGTGGAGTCACCAGGTAAGATTTGAAAAGTGAAAGGCTTTGAGAAAAGGCTTACCGAAAAAAGTTTTGTTCGAGGAATATTGACTCGATGTTCCTCGACAACAGTGAAAAAACATTATCGCTCAATCTGTACTTGCCCAAATCCCAAGGCAAGTGGATGCAATATTGGTGTAATAGTGAGTGACCTATCACTGTTACCTTAATAGGAAACCCTTTTCTGTTTAGGAGTATATCAATATTATCCCATGGGAGATGTACTCGGTGACCGAAAGGGATGATAAATAAGGAAAGGATGCAAGAAAATCCCCCTCTCATTGGTCACCGAGTTCAAAAGGTTCTGATTGCCTTTAAGGGATGAAGCAAATGGTAAAATGGAGTGTACCTTCCTAGAACAAGACAACAAGAAAATACAACAGCTTGCAAGTACACAAATATGATGTTAGTGTTTCTTAAGACCATGAGCCTTAAAAAAATGGGCTAGCTGATATAAAGTTGCAGCAATGTAACAGTCTATAACATCATTGAATATTTTGTAACAACCACAAAAATTATGCCTTGAAATTGCTTGAAAAAAACAATAAAAAGTAACTTTGACTTGGCAAATTGATAATAAATTGTCACAAGAAAATTTGGCAATGTTTAGCTAGCATTTAATATCACTTTTGCATAGAATTTGCTATAGTTATATGGATGTAGAAATATTTTGTAACAACAACAAATTCTAGTGCTCAAAATTGCAAGAAAACACCATGCAGACTCAACATTTATCTAGTAGATTGATTGGCAATTGTCACAAGTGATTTCTAGATGAGTTAAGTATGAGTTATGTAGGTGAATGCAAAAATTTAACATCAATTAGTGTAGTCGTAGAAATGATTTTCAACAACAACAAGTTAGCTAAGGAGTTAGTCTAGTTTAGGGTTAGGAAAGGTTAGCAAAAGCTTCAAGAAGAAAGGTTTGAGTGTTTGTTTGATCAATCATTCACTATAATAAGTAGACTAGTGCCTTCTAGGGTTCATGGAGTCACAATAACAGTGGAAAAACTTGGAACAAATTAGCAATGATAATACTTTGTCAAAGGAGAAGGGATGGATGGAGGAGTTGTTGGTTACCCAAGGCCTCAAGCATCCAAATCCTAGAGAGAAACTTGCTAGAGAGTAAGGAATATTAGGCCTTAGCGAATTTGCCTTCCTTAAACTATTGAAATAATATATGCAATATGCAAGTAGAGTAACACTACTAGAGAGGTATCACTTTAGGGCTCTAGTAGCTACTTCTTAAACAAGATGCACTTTAGAAATTTAAACAAGTGGAAAACTATAGAGATAAAGAAGTGACTTATGTTTCTTTCCTAGGGTTTAAGCAAGAAATTTCATAATCTTTAACATGAAACAAGTAAAATTTACCACAAGCATTCATTATCATAAACAAATTTCATATTTTCTACTTACTTCACCAAGAATAGTCAAGCCAAACCCTAGTTGAATATATTCCAACATGAAAAATAGCCAAGATACACCAAAATAAGCTTCTCCAAGAAGTTGTGCACTAGTTATTTCAGCCAATATCCCTTAAAAAGGGCACAAATTTCAGTCCACACTAAGTGTATGATGAGTGATGATCAAAATGAGAGTAATTTCTCTCTATTTATACAATATCAATGACCTTTATTAATTTTAGGTCATAAAAAGGCCGACCTAGCCAAATTACATCAAAAATCCAGTTTTTTACATAAATGAAAGTAATTAAACCCTAAAATCATCTCCAAGAATGACATCATGCCCTTCTAGGGTGATGTTGAGCTCCTAGGGTGGAACATTGGGCCCCATATGTAGAACGTTTGGCCTCCAAAGGCCCTTGATGATGCCACATGTGCCAACCAACAAACAACTGACCTCATAAATGCAAATCCTAGCTTTGGATGGAATCTAGGGTCATAATGATGATGTCATGGGCTCTCAATGGTCAACATCTAGATGGAAGAGAAATATCCCCCCAGGTCTAGTTCTGTTGGATTGTCTCCAAGGGAAATATCCTTCTTTCTTCCTGGTGCAAGTTTCTAATGTATTCTTTCCCCTACCTAGGGTTACAACATCCATCTCTGGGATTTCATCCCCATGGAGGTCCAAACTAATAATTCCCCCACATGTACCTGTCCACTGGAAAAGTCCTACAACAACAACAATCACTCCCTCCAGGGGTTCATAAGTCACAAACATCATAGAATGTAAATCACATATAATAATCAAATTACCCAAACATGTGCATCAACCCCCCCCTTTACCCAGACAAATGCTCAAAGACGTTATGCAGTTTAACAAGTCAGGTTTGGAGAAGGTCTCATGGTGTCTTATTGGGCCAATCCTCCTTAATTTGGGGGTGTTTCCTCGATGAGAATCAATCTAGGTCATGTAATTGTGTGTGAGGTGGTATGGGGTAAGTGTTTGGGCATGGGGTGTAGTGATAACATGGAAATGTAGATCTTACTTGTGGGTGCCTTTGTAGAGGACGAGTTGCACCTTGTCATAGATGCCATTCTTTCCTAGCCCATTTAAATGCCTTTTTTTCTTAGTTTTATTTCTTTTTATATTTTTCTTTTATACTTCAATGGAAGAGTTGAGGGACACTATCCTGGCTTGGTGACTAGAGGTGACAACGTTACCCACAAGAATTTCACGGAGATGAGAAGGTTGGCTCGTGATGAGACCCCCTTTCTCTTGGCTATGCCACCAAGAGCCACTACCTGGGTTTGGTGACCAGATAGATGGTAGTTTCATATTGCTACATTCCCATGGTCATAATAGGCTGGCTCATGATGAGACCTCCCATCCACCAACTAATACCTTGAGTGTTTATTTATCTTACATGTTCCCTTTTATTACTGAGAATCCTTTTACTGATTTCTCGAGAATCCCTGGGTGAAGCATCTCAAAGGATTCATTTTGTCTTTTAACTCTTGCTAGATACTTTTACCCTCTAGGCCTTTATCCCCTTCTTCCCACAAGGCAAGGTACAATCCTTCTTCGTGTGGAAAATCCCAATGCCCGAACAAATGTAGGGTAAAATGAGAGGAATAAATATGGAAAGTGGTAAGTATGGAGGGAATGGATGATGACCTTTCATAGAACAACCTAGTGGAAACCCATCATAAAATGAGACTAACTTACTAGGGCATCATGTCACCCTCCTAGGTGTTGAAAGAATTCCTAAAATTTTGTCCCTAAGACCTAAAATTTCCTTTTTCGGGTTTCAGCTTTTCATAAAACACAAGTTTCATTATAAGAATCCCGACACATTTTCTATAAAATTATTTTAATCATGATAAGATTTAAAACTAACGGATTTAAGGTTATCTTTAAAGAGTTTTCGGGATTTGAGGTTTGCTGAAAACATATTTTTCAATACAAATTGAATCGCAAAATCCCGATCCCCGATTTCCCAAAATAAAGAGAGTTAGTTTAAATGCTAATTAATTAGTTCTCTAACGCAAAAATTTAAGGTTTAAGTTAATCATTTCGCGATTTCGGGATTCGGGGTTCATTGATAACACATATCTTGTCAAAATGATCCCCGAAATCCTGAATCAGGAAATCCCAATCTATAATTTGTGTTAAACCAAACTAACTCTGTTTTGTCCTTAATCCTGATTAGTTAGTTAATTAAGATGAATTTAAGTCCTATTTGAAAAAAAAAATCTCGCGATTTCGCAACTTCAAAAATCGGGATTCGTCAATAACATACTTCTTGTCAAAATGATCCTCGAAATCCCGAAATGCTAAATATCAATCAATCACTTTGCTAAAACGTTTAAGTCTTAATTAATACGTCACGATTTCGCGATTTCAGAGATCGGATTTCATCGATGACATACTTCTCGACAACATGATCCCCAAAATCTTGAAAAACAAAATCTTTAGTCTTAATCTATGATTAGCACCAATTAACCTTTTTCCAAAGCATGATTAATGATAATCATTTTTTAAGGTTTTGTTCATGTTTCAATTTTCGATTGAGTAAAATGTCCCGAGTTTTCTTTAAAAATCCAAAGGCGCTAAAATACGGCCTTTTAAATAATGAATCAATGGTGATACATGGTACTAATGTGTATCTCAGTAAAATATCTTCTGCATTAAATGAATTGAATTCTTGTCAGCTATGTCAATCCCGTCACTTTTAAATGAATTAAAAGAGCATTTGAATGTCTGTGTTTTCATTTTATCAAGCACAAGAAACACTCAGCTGAGCTCATTCATTCATTTTCTGTGACAGGTTTCCCATTTTATATACAGTCATGGCACCGAAAAAGGCACCGAAGAAGAGTGAAGATACAAAATAAGGAGATATCATCTCCGACACCATGCCACACACTATAGATTCCATTAAACATTGGACTCAAATCTTTGAATTTTTGGAATGTGAACTCAAGAATGCTTATCCTGATTCTGAAAATCATTATCGGGACATAGCTGAATCAAAGCTTCATAAGATCATTGCACACCCTTGACTCATGGCATACAATGATATGATCAATTGGGCCTTGGAAAAGGTCAATATCCCAATGAGGAGCATCTTAAACGATCAAGGAGTTATCGTCGGCTCATTCAAGCCATAACACACACAAGTAATGTATAAAATCTTGCCAGATCCTAAACATACTTTTAATGCCGATTTTTTAGCAGAGTTTCATAGGAAAGAATGCACTGAGGTAGACTGGACCTATCCTGATATGATTAGAGAATGGTGGAGGTGTCCATCAAAATTTAGAGCCGATACCCATGGGGTTTATGCTACAACATCCTTGAATGAATACATCGTCTATGTACACATTATGCTATGTAGACTTTTCAGGAGAGAAGATCCCTACCATTTTCATGTAGATTGGGTGCCCTTTTTGGAAGAAGCTTCAGAAGGGTATGCATTTAATTGGAGTAAGATTTTGTTGGATAACCTAACACAAGAAATCTCAAACTACAAAGTTGCAAAATCAAAGGGTCAATCAGTGGCCTTTTACATGTTAGCATACATTATGGATGCAATATGCTATGTGACTCCTTTTCCCTTAATGAATTGGAGTTGGATCATAACCTGTCCAGAACCCATTCATGAATATCATTCTGCCCTTTGGGAAGAAAATGCTAAGGACGCATTTTATGAAATTTGTCATTTTGTTATAATTCCGATGCATAAAATATTTTTTAGATGTGAACCTCCTCACATTTCTAATACAGTCACAGAAAATCTTAAAACAATAGCCGACTAGTTTATTGACGATAATTTTTCTGACATTAGGGTTTATGGTTGTTCTATTCCCCCTCATGCACTCCCTAAATTCCTACCGGATAGATTGGTGTGTAGAGAGGTAGCCCACCAGATAGTAAAAGGCTACATTGGATTAGAGCTAAAGGAAGCTCAGAAGAAGTCATGGCCAACTTTCCCTATACATGTCGGGAAATTTTCATTACTGAATCTAGGCCATTCTAAAGTAGAGGCTGAATCACTAGAAGAAGTAAAATTGGTAGATATTGAACATAGAAATCATGACCCCTATCAATTAATAAGCAAACATTTGATGCATTGTAATCTAAAATCCTATGATCATGAAACATTTGTTTATGATGATGTATTCAAGGAGGTTAAATCCTATGAAGAGGTATTTAACACAGTATAGGCCCTGCCACCTGATTCACAGATTGGTTTCGCGTCATTCCAGAGCCATAGGCGAAGCTTTTTACCCAAAATTTTGTAGAGAGAAGTTACGAACTCACCTCCAGAGCAGGAAGGGCCTCCCCCAGGATTTGAAACAAGTATATAGGACAAGACAAATACTAAAGGCAAGATGAAGGATACTAGAATACCTTCACAAGACACAAAAATTTCCCAGACAAAAGAATCAGAGGCAAGGAAGGGAAAGGAGCCAAAAAAATCCCCAGAAATCCCTAAGGATGTTCCAGAAAAGGTAGGAGGAACAACATCGATAGAAATTGGAAGTCCCATTACTTCCTTGACTCCATTGCAGTCCACTTATGGAAACCCCCACGAGGGAGATTTGTATGTTAGTGATCTGAAGCCAATTTCTAGGGATGAAATTCCTTCATTAGATTATTTCTTCAGTAAAAATAGAAGGGAAATATTAAAATAGGAAATCCATCCAAGAGGAGATGGGATGGTTAAAAAGCATAGGCTCATCATAGATGGAAAGAAACTTAAAGATGGAGAATTTTCCATAGAGATAGTAGGCACGATGGGAGCTATAGCATCGACAAATTTATATTATGTGGTTAATTTGACAGCTATGCTGAAACAAAAAGACCAAACGATAGCTCAACTACATGATAAATTGAAAGAAACCAAAAGAAATATCAGTTGGGGAATAAAAAACAATCTAGAACAAGCTAGACTAAGATATATTCAAGAGATTCAGAAAATGAAAACAAGCTTAGAGGAAGCAAATAAGATAATACAGGTCACCCAGTCACATGTCCTAAAACAGGAAGAAGAAAATAAACAATTACGAGATAAAATTTACATTATTTCAAATCAAGTGGTAGAGCTGGAAATTTTCCAGGCTCAAGTATTGGGAATACATTTGAAAATAGAAGAGGAACAACATAAAGTATTTTTAAATCTGGAAGTTGTCCAGAATTACTTTTAGGAAAGAAACAAATCTTTGGAGAATGTTCTCCAGAAAGAAAGAGAAGTGAAAGCAACCAGAACGAATTTCCAGAAAGCAGTAGCCCTTTCAACAAAGGATGAGGTCGGAAAGATTCAGAAACTATCCATTTCAGAATAGGTTAAAGGAGATGTAATACTTAAAGTGTGGGAAGTAGACCTGGCCGAAAATAAAAGAATAACCAGAGATGTCAATGATGATTGTCAAGGGATTTTTGACCGCTTAGAAAAGACTTCATTGAATATTGGAAAAAATGACTGTCCTGGGTTACTAGGAGAGATCAACATTGTCAAGCATTAGCTAAGGTTCAAGGAAGATTTGGAGGAAATGAAGTTAGAAATCCAAAAAATTAAGGTAATCAATATCTTCGAAATCGACAAGTGGATGGTGATACCGAACTTAAAGTTGAAAACTATTAAGTTCACGAGGAAAATAATAGAAGATAGCTTGCCCGAATTACAAAAAAGATTCTTCATATTTGAGGCTAAGGAGATACTAGACATTCCCAGAGTTTTGGTGAAGTGTTTGGGAAAATGTGTTCATTGTCTTGAGGCGGAAGAAGGAAGTTCATCAACACCAACATAAAAGTACTCTTTTGAATATTTTTGTCATTAGAAATTAGAAAAGAAATGTAAATGGTTTGACATGATTCATCCATGTAACCGTAGTCTTAGGAAGTTGGTTAATCACCAACAGGAAAATATTTGATGATCATGTATAAATATATTTTGAGAGGACTGAGAAGTGGCTTTTGTTTTTTTTGTTGGAGAGAGCCGATTGTAAGAAAATTCTAATTCACTGTGATATATGATATAAATGAGATTTTGAATCCTGCCAACTTGTAGCTAAGTGTTCTTTAACCTTGTTTACCATATTTTTCTATGTTTCTCTTTCAATGTCTTTCTAATGAATGATTAATTTGAAGTTTATTTTATACATCTTTTATAATTTAGATTGATTTGGTTATCAAATTATTTACAGCTTTTCCTTTGAAATTGCTATCAGTAATTTTAAGACCTGTAGATCATTTGAAACATGATATTTAACGCTTCATTAGAAATCTCGTTTTCTTCTTTATTTCCTATTACAATATGAGATTCTTTCGTGATTAAAGCCCCATATTTTTTCAGTGATATTTCTTTGTTATTTTATGATTCTCAAATTGTTACAAGTCCAAGAAATGGCCTCAACTGTGTTTATGTTATTATTTTGAATTTCAAAACTATTTTTCATATTCTCATCTTTTAAAAAACCGATGTAACAATTTATTGAATTCCTTCATAACTAAATAAAATCTTATTCTCCATGACTGTCCCAAATAGCAGACAACCCAACATAGAACCTAGTCTTCAAGATCAAACCAGTATTTCTTTAAACCTATTTAATACTATCCTACAAACAACAACCAACCGGGTTGAGCTAGAACATTCATGGGATGCTATTGAGAGAGATATCAGCATCCAAGAACAACGGGAAGCTTGACAGAGACAGTTGAGAAATTGATTCTTCTTTACACTTCTTTTTTATTCTTATCCTTTAATTATGTTTACCTTTACGGATGCCTTGATGGTATACTTTACAGCCTTAAAGTATCAACTCAGGAACATCATCTTTTTGGCAATGTTGTTGGGGAACGAAGAAACAAAATTTTTCCCTGGGAAGAACGACATTGACATTTTCTTTCTTTGATAGTGAACAAGGATAGAAAACCTTCTAAGGCTACCTTTATTTTTCACTTGGCGACTCCACCATAAGTAAACCGGCTATTAGCCAAAAGAACACCAGAAAGAAATTGGACAATAAGTAGACCTCACCAGTCTCTGATCTGGAAAAGATTTTAAAATCACGAAGATCACTCAGACAAGTCTTTTTACCCATACATACTATTAGTCAGCCTGACTTTACGCATTTGAACGTTTAGGAAACACTTGAAAGATTTGTCTCGCTTCCCCTCTCATACGATACATTCTCTTTTCCTGAGGTTTTCTCCCCAGATTCTCGAGAACCTTCTCCTCATGCATTCCGAGCTTTAGCCTCAAATCTACTAATAGACACTCAAGGAGGTGCCGGAGCTGGAGGTGGTGCCCTAGCAGGACTAGCGGGAGGTCAAGTACCACTTCCTAGAATCTTCGCTAAAGTAGTTGCTAGATATGCTCCCTTTGTCCTCCTAGTTCCCCTTCACAATCTCCCTGAAAATTATATGAAAATCCTTGCGAAATTTATAGGGGAAGGGGATTTGACCGCCCAAGAACATATAAACTTCTTTGACCAATTTGCTGACATCCTCGAAATAGAACACGAAGATGTCTATTCTAGACTCCTCGTTCAGACTTTCGAAGGACAGGTGAGGACCTGGTTCCGATCCTTAGCAGCCAGATCTTTAAGATCTTACGAGGAACTTGAAAGTGATTTTATTAGACAACGGGGGGAGAGGAAGGACCACCTCTAATACCTGACTGAATTTGGATCCCTTAGAAAGAAAAACTCAGAATCTGTTCTAGAATTCACACAAAGGTTCAACAAGTTATATAATAAAATCTTGGTTGAGGTCAAACCTTCACAACCCGCAGCAAAGGTGACTTTTGCTGGTGCTTTTGACCCCAATTTCACCTTATTATTGAGGGAAAGGAGATCAAAAAATCTCATGAAAATTTAGGATGATGCTCTTGAGATTGAATCGAACATGATGGAATCAGGGAAATTAAAAGAAAAAATAGAAACTGGGAACAAAGAAAATAGGAAATTTAAAGAGCAAGGTGGACCCTCAAGATCGGGGAAATCCTTGGGAGATAAAATAGATGAGATGGCTAGGGCAATTAGAGAACTATCAAATAAAATCTCAAAAATGGAACTAGAGAAATTGAAAAGAAATAATTTCCCCAGGAAGGATTTTAGAAGGAATCCTGATCCTCAGGCCCCACAGAAAATAATTAAAAATGAAGATCAAAAAATTCCAACCCCCTTCAAAAGTGAAAAATTCATTGGAGAGGAAGATCTAGAAGATTTTGAAGAGATTGATGAGGATATTAATAATCTTGGCGATGATAATAAATCACCTTATTTATCGAGACAAGATTACAAAAAATATTTAAATAAAGAAATTACATCGGAATACAATGTTAGCAATGACACGTTTGAAAATTTGGCCTATCAGGGTATCACAGATGATATTATAACAAAACTACGGGAAAAATATAATTTAAGACCTAGGAACAAAAGTCTCCCAAATGTTCCAACAAAAAAGATCTTGCCAAGGGGCAAAACTAATAAGGTGACTCCAAAAGTTGCTGACAAATAGACTGCAAAAACTCACACCACTGACACGCAACCTATCCAGTCAGAGCCAGTAGGAACACTCGCTGTGAAGACATAGTCTCCTATAAATGAAAATAAGTCTGCACCACAAAGAAAATATGAAAAGAAAGGAATGGAGGCCCCGAACATAGAAAACGACAAGGCCCTGAGAAATTTTAATCTTGAAAACGAAATAAATAAAATCAAAATTCCTATTCCCCTTGTTGAACTAGCTAAAAATCCCATATACAGAAAACAAATTACCAAGATGATTAGCTTTTATGAAGATGAAATCCATGCCGATGTCATCAAATTAGAAGATGATAAGCCGAACATAGTCTTTGGTCCACATTTCAAAGGTGTGAGAGACACTGTGGCCCCCTTTTACATCACGTTAACCTTGTTTGACCACCTTCTCCATAATTGTATGCTAGATTCCAGAGCTTCCCATAATGTGATGCCAAAGGCAATTATGGAGAAACTCGGTCTCGAAATCACAAGGCCCTATGGTGACTTATATTCTTTTGATTCAAGAAAAGTCAAATGCATAGGCATGATTAAAGACCTGGTGGTAGGTCTGGCACAAATACCAGGAAAAAGCATTCTTATGGAAGTAGTGGTCGATGACATCCCTCCAAAGTATGGTATGCTATTATCTAGGTCATGGGGTGCCAATCTTGGAGGATCTCTCCAGCTGAACATGACATACGCTACAATTCTAGTTTTTGGAGGACAATACACGCGTCTTTACAGAGAGACTAGGTTGGCATTCACGGTAGGTGATCCACGTAACCCAAATAATCATCCTATTTATATTGCTGACCAAGATTTAGGAAATTGTATATTATCTATTGATGATGATTTTGATGTAGATGTAGATGAAAGTTGTATAGAAGAAAAAACTGAAAAAGAAGAAATAAAAAAAAATGTATATAACACTGGTGTATGGAAAATGTATTTTGATGGTGCTTCATCTTTCCTTGGAGCCGGAGCTAGAGCACTCTTTGTGGCTCCCGATGATCAATTCGTAATCCCCTTTTCATATAGGCTTCAGTGGAATGTGGATTCTACAAATAATGTATGCGAGTATGAGGCTTTAGTGCTAGGATTAGAAGCCGCTAGGAGGATGAAAATAACGAAACTCGAAGTCTTTGGCAACGCCGAGTTAATCATAAAACAGGTGAATCGACAGTACTAGGCCAAACATCCTAGGTTGAGGTCCTATAGGAATTGTGTCTGGGATCTGATCGATAATTTCTTCTCCTCTGTAAATGTTCATTTCATCCCAAGGACTGAAAACCAACAGGCTGATGCATTAGCCAAAGCAGCATCAACTTTCACACCCCCTATTGTGTTTAAATTAAAGTATCACATACAAATGAGACATTGGCCTTTGATACCGAATAACATACAACATTGGCAAGTCTTTGAGGACGATGAACATTTTAATTTTTTTTTAGAATCAATAGATGAATTTGTAGAAACACATACTGATCAAGAAAATGAAAATTATCCCATTTGGATCATGTAGGAGGGGGAGGATTCTAAAGAGTTTCATGATAAAATTTCAAATCACCGAATGCTTGTTCTCAAGAATAACCAGATTCCCAAGGGCCTAATTCCCTTGGAAATATTGTTCAATCAAGATGATATCCCTTCAAAAACCACCCTATAGCCCCAACCTGAAGAGGTTGAGGACTGCGACATAGGAACTAAAGAAAACCCTCGAATGGTAAAACTATCCAAATATCCATCTACAGAAACCAAAAATAAATACACAGAGTGGCTTAGAAAATACAAAGACGTTTTTGCTTGGTCATATGAAGAACTAAGAACCTATGACACCTCTGTGATCAAACATAAGATACCCTTGAATCCCGGTGTCAAACCCTTAAAACAAAAACTCCGACAAATCAACCCTATCTTATTACTTGTTATCGAATGGGAAGTCAAAAAACTCCATGATGCAAAGATAATTGTACCACTAAGATATTCTGATTGGGTAGCAAACCTGGTCCTGGTTAGGAAGAAAAACAGGGAAATTAGACTGTGTGTCGATTTCAAAAATCTTAATAAATCGTCTCTCAAGATAATTACCCCCTACCTAAAATGGATCAYGTTTTAGAAAAAGAGGTAGGAGCTAATAGGATGTCGATGATTGACGGATTTTCAGGTTACAATCAAATTGTCGTCAACGATCACGATAAAGAAAAAACAACCTTTACCACTCCTTGGGGTACATTTATGTATGATAAGATGTCRTTTGGTTTGATGAATGTAGGTGCTACTTTTCAATGGGCAGTGGATATCGCTTTCGTTGGTGAACGGGACAAATTTGTAGTTATTTATTTGGATGACCTAATTTGTTTTTCTAAATCGGATAAAGATCATTTGATACATCTCAAGTAGACGTTTGAGAAATGCCGCAGATTTGGTCTGTCCTTAAATCCTAAAAAGTCTCACTTCGCTATGCAAGAAGGCAAGCTTTTGGGCCATATTGTATCTTGAGATGGAATTGGAATTGACCCTAAAAGAGTTGAAGATATAGATACAATAAGTATTCCTAGGAATGTGAACGAAATTCAGTCATTCTTAGGAAAAATAAATTTTTTGAGAAGATTTATTCTGAACTTCACTGAAATCGTGAAATTGATCACATATATGCTCAGGAAAAACAACGAAGTGAAGTGGATAGCATAAGCTAAAGCATCCTTTGCACGTATTAAGAAGGTTATAAGCGAGGCACCTGTACTAGCTAGCCCTGATTATCTCAAGGATTTCCTTATTTTCTCGCTTGCCTCTGAACACACACTTGTTGCGGTACTCCTTCAGAAGAACAAAGAAGGTTTTGAGCAACCAATAGCCTTCTTTAGAAAAAGTCTCCAAGATGCCAAAATCAGATATAATATAATGGAAAAACAAGCATATGCTATGGTAAAAGCATTAAAAGCTTTAGGAACCTATCTTTTACATTCTAAGGTGATTGCATATGTACCTACTAGCTCTTTTAAAGATATTTTAGTTCAGGCAGACAGTGATGGCAAAAGAGGATGATGGCTTGCCAAAATCCAAGAGTTCGATTTGGAGATAAAACCAACAAAATTAGTAAAGGGGCAAGGATTAGCTAAACTCTTAGCTGAATCCAATTTCAGAGCTCTAGGATAAATGAATCTCAAGGGGAGGAAGAGTGGGTAGACATGAATGAACTTGAGGATCAAATAGCTGAAATCCAAATCGAAGAGAAATTTGCTTTATCAAATTGGTACAAGGACATAGTATCCTACTTGTTGACATTGAAATGCCCAAGTGACTTGTCTCCATACAAAGCCAGAACGCTAAAGCTGCATGCGGTCAAATACTATATTTTTGAAAAACAATTGTATTGGAAGGACCCGCTTGGCTTCCTCTTGGTCTGTTTGGTCGAATTAGAAACAAAAAATGTCATAGGCGAATTTCACGAAGGAGTATGTGGAGGACATGACACCTGGAGGGCTATTGCTTATAAGATCCTGAGGGTTGGTTATTATTGGCCCAAACTTTTCTCAGATGTCAATGATAAGGTATGAGCTTGCAGTCCTTGTAATTTTTTGTAGGCAAACATAAACTCCCAGCAATGCCATTAGTCTTGGTCAAAACGAAAGCTCCTTTTCAGCAATCGAGATTAGATTTCATAGGTGAAATTAATCCTCATTCTAGTGCTCAACACAGATGGATCCTGACCACTACAGACTACTTCACCAAATGGGTGGAAGCTATTCCAATGAGAAAGGCTACTGATTTAGTAGTAATAGATTTCTTAGAAGAAAATATTTTGTCTAGGTTCGGCTATCCCAGAAAGATAGTCACAGACAATGCATAGGCTTTTAAATCTATGGCTATGGTTAGTTTTCACCAAAAATATAATATTGTGCTCTGTCACTCCATAGCATACTACCCTCAGGGAAATGGTCTGGCTGAATCTTCAAACAAGAGCTTAATCAGTATAATTAAGAAAGTGCTAAGTGAAAATAAAAAGTCTTGGCATGTGCATTTGAAATATGCTCTGTGGGAAAATTGAATAGGCACAAAAAAGTCTATTGGTACTTCTCCCTTCCAAATGGTATATGGGACAGATGTAGTGTTGTCTCTAAACCTAGCACTTCATGAAATGAAACTATGGAAAGATGAGAAGGAAGAACCAAATCCTGTCACAAGAAGGATAAATCAGCTGATTGAAGTCTAGTAGCAGAGGGCGGAAGTGGATGAAAGGCTGTAGAAATACCAGGATGACATGAAAGTGTTATTCGATCGTAAAGCCAAAGACATAAATTTTCTCCCTGGAGATTTGTTTTTGAAATGGGATGCTAGGAAGGAGGATTCGATAAAAAATGGTAAATTCGATCACATTTGGTATGGACCATTCAAAGTTGCATCTCCTGAAGGAAAGAATTCATTTCTGCTAGAAAATTTGGATGGTAAAATGCTGAACGCCCCCGTTAATGGGCGTTTTTAAAAAAATTATATGGAATAATTGATTTCCAGAATTCCCACTGTATATACCGTTTTGTTTAGTCTTTTATTTCATAATTTTCTTTGGTAAGTCTATTTTCATCCTGTAAATAATCCAAATATATATATACACACACATATATATATATATATATATATATATATATATATATATAAAATTGTTTTATGTCTCTTTTATAAATAAGGATACAAAATTCTTAAGGTATCCAATTCTTTAAAACCTTGATATTTTTCATATTGTTCTTTCACAAGATTCTGGCTAACAGCTCGACAAGTAAAAGCAACAAATAGACAACCTGAAAGCAGAAGATAAAATTGCCAAAAATAGGTTATAGATAAGATTTTTTGTTATTTTAAATGAAGAATGAAAATGGTAAGGCAAAGGTGTGAGTCCCAACAAAGTATATTTCATGAAAACAAAGGTTTTGTATCAAAAAGTGCGTTGATTATCTCGTAAGTTGATAGGTCAATAAAAAAAAAGTGTTTTCAAAATCTAGGCCTTAAGGGTTTCACTTAGAACAAGATAGGAGGTAAATAAATTAAAAATCTTTAAGAGAAAGTTCCAAGAGTTGGGTTCAATTTATGACCTTTGTTTTTCAACTTCCAGATCATTGTATGTCCCCTCTTTCTACCCTCAGTTATAAATCAAGCTCCTTTTTTAGGTTTCTCATAGAGGGAGAAGAGATTACATCTTAACTTTTGAAATTGAAAAACAGTTCTTAATCGGTAAGACCAGTCCTCATATTTCTTACTCTCCGACTAAACATGGTTATGCTTAGGTCGATCCTGACTCTCTTAGGTCTCTTAACAATTTTATAAGGATTTAAGCTTGCTAAAAGGACGACCCCTGAAATAAATCTTCCCCTTTTCCTCTGCAGACTAAGGTGTTTTGAAAGTTGAGAAAAGGTTGGTCTAGAGTAATCAAAATAGGTTGACAAACCTCCATTTCATTTTTTACACAGATACCACCCGTGGTACATTAAGTATCATTGATTGCCCCCACTTCGTATTCATAAAGTAAATATAAGATAGATGGTGAAAGGAAATTCATATTTGATTGCCCCCATCTAGTCCAAAAGACGATGAAAGGAAATTCATTTAAATGATTGCCTTCGTCTAGTATAAAAAGACAGATAACTTCACCAGGGTACTAAACAGGCTCACTGGCAGTGAAGTAATATCTAAGGTTAAATGTATAATTAGCATTCGAAGCGGTGAAAAGAAATTCACTAAAAAGGGACAGATAACTTCACTGGGGTATTGAACAGGCTCGCTGGAGGTGAAGCAATATTTGAGGTATCTGTAAGGTTGTCATAATTAAATACCACTCTACTCTAGTTACCAGTTTTTTCGAAACCGGATCTGTATCCTAAGTCTAGACAGGGTTCCCCAATTAAAAATATGAATTTTGCTTCATTTGATGCAAGCCAAAATTCATAAATCTGTTGAGTTTCCTAAGATTGTTTTGACCATCTTAATGCTAACTTAATTTCAGTAACGAGAAGGAGAAGATCATGAATGAGACTGCAACTGAGTTTACAACAAATGAGAACTTTGAAAAGATTTTCATTAGTAAAAACGAAATCTCCTTTTTCCTCTGTATCCCCTTCCTTAGCAGTTTCTGCAGGGATAAACCCTTGACCCCATTAACCCAATAAAGGCACTAAGTCTACATGTTCTCCTCGTCCCACAAGGAGACAAGGTCCCCAGTTGGAGCCTATGTTGAAACAATTCTTAAAATTTTGTCCCTAAGACCTAAAATTTCCTTTTTCGGGTTTTGGATTTTCATAAAACACAAGTTTCATTATAAGAATTCCGATGCATTTTCTATAAAATTATTTTAATCATGATAAGATTTTAAACTAACGGATTTAAGGTTAAATTTAAAGAGTTTTTGGGATTCCGGGTTTGCTGAAAACATATTTTTCAATACAAATTGAATCGTGAAATCCCGATCCCTGATTTCCTGAAATAAAGAGAGTTAGTTTAAATGCTAATTAATTAATTCTGTAACACAAAAAGTTAACGTTTAAGTTAATCATTTTACGATTTTTCGATTCAGGGTTCAGTGATAACACATCTCTTGTCAAAATGATCCCCGAAATCCCGAATCGTGAAATCCCAATCTATAATTTGTGTTAAATTGAACTAACTCTGTTTTGTCCTTAATCCTGATTAGATAGTTAATTAAGATGAATTTAAGTCCTATTAAAAAAAAAAAAAAAACATGTCGTGATTTTGCAACTTCGGAAATCGGGATTCGTCAATAACATACTTCTTGTCAAAATGATCCTTGAAATCCCGAAATGCTAAATATCAATCAATCACTTTGCTAAAATGTTTAAGTCTTAATTAATACGTCACGATTTCGCGATTTCGGAGATCGGATTTCATCGATGACATACTTCTCAACAACATGATCCCCAAAATATCGAAAAAGAAAATATGTAGTTTTAATCTATGATTAGCACCAATTAACCTTTTTCCAAAGCATGATTAATGATAATCATTTTTTAAGGTTTATTTCATGTTTCAGTTTCCGATTGAGTAAAATGTCCCGAGTTTTCTTTAAAAATCCAAAGGCACTAATATACGGCCTTTTAAATAATGAATCAATGGTGATACATGGTACTAATGCATATCTCAGTAAAATATATTTCGCATTAAATGCCTTGAATTCTTGTCAGCTGCGTCAATCCCGTCACTTTTAAATGAATTAAAAGAGCATTTGAATGTCTGTGTTTTCATTTTATCAAGCGCAAGAAACACTCAACTGAGCTCATTCATTCATTTTCTATGACAAGTTTTCCATTTAATATACATTCATGGCACCGAAAAAGGCACCGAAGAAGAGTGAAGATACACAGGAAGGAGATATCATCTCCAACACCATGCCACACACTATAGATTCCATTAAATCTTGGACTCAAATATCTGAATTTCTGGAATGTGAAATCAAGAATTCTCATCCTGATTCTGAGAATCACTATCGAGACATAGATGAATCAGAGCTTCATAAGATCATTGCATGCCCTCGGCTCATGGAATATAATGATATGATCAGTTGGGCCCTGGAAAAGGTCGATATCCCGATGAGGAGCATCTTAAACGATCAAGCAATTATCGTCGACTCATTCAGGTCAGAACACATACAAGTAATGTATAAACTCTCGCCAAATCCTAAACATACTTTTAATGCTGAGTTTTTAGTAGAGTTTCAATGAAAAGAATGCACTGAGGTAGACCAGACCTATCCTGATATGATTAGAGAATGTTGGAGGTGTCCATCAAAATTTAGAGCCGATGCCCATGGGGTTTATGCTACAACATCCTTGAATGAATACATGGTCTACGTAGCCATTATGCTATGTAGAATTTTCAGGAGAAAAGATCCCTGCCATTTCCATGCATATTGGGTGCCCTTTTTGGAAGAAGCTTCAGAAGGGTATGCTTTTAACTGGAGTAAGATTTTGTCGGATAACCTAACACAAGAAATCTCAAACTACAATGTTGTAAAATCAAAGTGACAATCAATGGCCTTTTACATGTCAGCATACATTATGGATGCAATCTTCTATGTGTCTCATTTTCCCTTAATGAATTGGATTTGGAACATAACCTATCCAGAACCCATTCATGAATATCATTCTGCCCTTTGGGAAGAAAATGATAAGGACGCATTTTATGAAATTTATCATTTTGTTATAATTCCGATGCATAAAATATTTTTTAGATGCGAACCTCCTTGCATTTCTAATACTGTCACAGAAAATCTTAAAGGAATAGCCGACTGGTTTATTGACGAGAATTTTTCCTACATTAGGGTTTATGGTTGTTCTATTCCCCCTCATGCACTCCCTAAATTCCTACCAGATAGATTGGTGTGTAGAGAGGTAACCCACCTGATAGTAAAAGGTGGCATTGGATTAGAGCTAAAGGCAGCTCAGAAGAAGTCATGGCCAACTTTCCCTGTACATGTCGGGAAATTTTCATTACTGAATCCAGGCCATTCTAAAGTAGAGGCTGAATCACTAGAAGAAGTAAAATTGGTAGATATTGAACACAGAAAGCATGACCTCTATCAATTAATAAGAAAACATTTGATGCAATGTAATTTAAAATCCTATGAGCATGAAACATCTGTTTATGATGACGTATTCAAGGAGGTTAAATCTATGAAGAGGTATTGAATAGAGTACAGGCTCTGCCACCTGATTCATAGATTGGTTTCGCGTCATTCTAGAGCCATAGGCGAAGCTGTTTACCCAAAATTTTGCAGAGCGAAGCTATGACCTCACCTCCAGAGTAGGAAGGGCCTCCCCCAGGCTTTGAAACAAATATACAGGACAAGGAAAATACTAAAGGCAAGATGAAGGATATTGGAATACCTTCACAAGACATAGAAATTTCCCAAACAAAAGAATCAGAGGCAGGGAAGGGAAAGGAGCCAGAAAAATCCCTAGAAATCCCTAAGGATGTTCCAGAAAAGGAAGGAGGAACAACATCGACAAAACTTGGAAGTCCCATTACTTCCTTGACTCCATTGCAGTCCACTTATGGAAACCCCCATGAGGGAGCTCTGTATGTCAGTGATCTGGAGCCAATTTCTAGGGATGAAATTCCTTCATCAGATTATTTCTTCAGTAAAAAGAGAAGGACAATCTTGAAATAAGAAATCCATCCAAGAGGAGATGGGATGGTTAAAAATCATAGGGTCATCATAGATGGAAAGAAACTTAAAGATGGAGAATTTTCCACAGAGATAGCAGGCACGATGGGAGCTATAGTGTCGGAAAATTTATATTCTGTGTGGAATTTGATAGCTATAGTGGAACAAAAAGACCAAACGATAGCTCAGATGCAGGATAAATTGAAAGAAACCGAAAGAAATATTAGTTGGGGAATAAAATAGGGTCTAGAAGAAGCTAGACTAAAAGATATTTAAGAGATTCAGAAAATGAAAAGAAGCTTAGAGGAAGCAAATCGGATAATACAGGTCACCCAGGCACAGGTCCTAAAAAAGGAAAAAGAAAATAAACAATTATGAGATAAAATTTACACTATTTCAAATCAAGTGGTAGAGCTGGAAATTTTCCAGGCTCAAGTATTGGGAATACATTTGAAAATAGAAGAGGAACAACAGAAAGTATTTTTAAATCTGGAAGTTGTCTAGAATTACTTTCAGGAAAGAAACAAATCTTTGGAAAATGTTCTCCAGAAAGAAAGAGAAGTGAAAGCGGCCAAAATGACTTTCCAGAAAGAAGTAGCCCTTTCAACAAAGGATGAGGTCAGAAAGATTTAGAAACTATACATTTCAGAACAGGTTAAAGGAGATGTAATACTTAAAGGGTGGGAAGCAGACCTGGCCGAAAATAAAAGAATAACCAGAGATGTCAATGATGATTGTCAAGTGATTTTTGACCTCTTATAAAATACTTCATTAAATATTGGAAAAAATGACTGTCCTGGGTTACTAGGAGAGATCAACATTGTCAAGCATCAGCTAAGGTTCAAGGAAGATTAAGAGGAAATGAAGGTAGAAATCCCAAAAATTAAGGTAATCAATATCTCCGAAATTGACAAGTGGATGGTGATACCGAACTTAAAGTTTCAAACTATCAAGTTCACGAGGAAAATAATAGAAGATCACTTGCCCGAATTACATAAAAGATTCTTCATATTTGAGGCAAAGGAGATACCAGACGTTCCTAGAGTTTTGGTGAAGTTTTTGGGAAAATGTGTTCACTGTCTTGAAGTGGAAGAAGGAAGTTCATCAACACCAACATAAGAGTACTCTTTTGAATATTTTCATCATTAGAAATTAGAAAATAAATGTAAACGGTTTGACATGATTCATCCATGTAACCATAGTCTTAGGAAGTTGGTTAATCACCAACCGAAAAATATTTGATGATCATGTATAAATATATTTTGAGAGGACTGAGAAGTGGCTTTTGGTTTTTTTTTTGGAGAGAGACGATTGTAAGAAAATTCTAATTCACTGTGATATATGATACAGACGGGATTCTGAATCCTGCCAACTTGTAGCTATGTGTTCTTTAACTTTGTTTACCATATTTTTCGATGTTTCTCTTTCAATGTCTTTCTAATGAATGATTAAATTGAAGTTTATTTTATACATCTTTTATAATTTAGATTGATTTGGTTATCAAAGTATTTACAACTTTTCCTCTGAAATTGCTATCAGTAATTTTAAGACCTATAGATCATTTGAAACATGATATTTAACGCTTCATTAGAAATCTCGTTTTCTTCTTTATTTCCTGTTACAATATGAGATTCTTTCGTGATTAAAGCCTCATATTTTTCAAGTAATATTTCTTTGTTATTTTACGATTCTCAAATTGTTACAAGTCCAGGAAACGACCTCAACTGTATTTATGTTATTATTTTGAATTTCAAAACTATTTTTCATATTCTCATCTTTTAAAAAACGGAAGTAACAATTTATCGAATTCCTTCATAACTAAATAAATTATTATTGTCCATGACTGTCCCAAATAGCAGAAAACGCAACATAGAACCCAGTCTTCAAGATCAAACCAGTATTTCTTTAAACCTATTTAATACTATCCTACAAACAACAACCAACCAAGTTGATTTAGAATAATCATGGGCTGCTATTGAGAGAGATATCAGCATCCAAGAACAACGGGAAGCTTGACAGAGAGAGTTGAGAAATTGATTATTCTTTACACTTCTTTTTTATTCTTATCCTTTAATTATCTTTACCTTTACAGATGCCTTGACGATATACTCTATAGCCTTAAAGTATAAACTTAGGAACAACATCTTTTTGGTTTCGTTGTCAGGGAAGGAAGAAATGAAATTTTTCCTTGGGAAGAACGACATTGACATTTTTTTTTTTGATAGTGAACAAGGATAGAAAACCTTCTAAGTATACCTTTATTTTTCACTTGGAGACTCCACGATAAGTAAACTAGATATTAGATGAAAGAACACCAGAAAGAACCCTGACAGCAAGTAGACCTTGCCAGTCTCTGATCCAGAAAATATTTTAAAATCACAAAGATCACTCAGACAAGTCTTTTTACCCATACATACTATTAGTCAGCCCGACTTTACTCAATTGAACATTTCAGAAACACTTGAAAGATCTGTCTCACTTCCCCTCTCATACGATACATTCTCTTTTCCTAAGGTTTTCTTCCCAGATTCCTGAGAACCTTCTCCTCATGCATTATGAGCTTCAACCTCAAATCTACTAATGGCCGCACAAGGAGGTGCCGGAGCTGGAGGTGGTGCTTCAGGAGGACCAGTGGGTGGTCAAGTACCGCGTCCTGGAATCTTTGCTAAAGTAGTTTCTAGATATGCTCCCCTTGTCCTCCCAGTTCCCCTTCATGATCTCCTCGAAAATTATATGAAAATCCTACCGAAATTTATAGGGGAAGGGGATTTGACCGCCCAAGAACATATAAACTTCTTTGACCAATTTGCTGACATCCTCAGAATAGAACACTAAGATGTCTATTCTAGATTCCTCGTTCAAACTTTCGAAGGACAAGTGAGGACCTGGTTCCAATCCTTAGCAGCCAGATCTTTAATATCTTACAAGGAAATCGAAAGAACTTTTATTAGACAATGGGGAGAGAGGAAGGACCACCTCTACCACCTGACTAAATTTGGAGCCCTTAGAAAGAAAAACTCAGAATCTATTCTAGAATTCACACAAAAGTTTAACAAGTTATATAATAAAATCCTGGTTGAGGTCAAACCTTCACAACCCGCAACAAAGGTGACTTTTGCTAGTGCTTTTGACCTCGATTTCACCTTATTATTGAGGGAAGGGAGATCAAAAGATCTCACGAAAATGTAGGATGATGCTCTTGATATTGAATCGAACATGATGGAATCGGGGAAATTAAAAACAAAAATAGAAACCAGGAACAAAGAAAATAGGAAATTTAAAGAGCAAGGTGGACCCTCAAGATCGGGGAAATCCTCGGGAGATAAAATAGACAAGATGGCTAGGGTAATTAGAGAACTCTCAAATAAAATCTAAAAAATGGAACTAGAGAAATTGAAAAGAGATAATTTCCCTAGGAAGGATTTTAGAAGGAATCCTGATCCTCAAGCCCCACAGAAAATAATTAAAAATGAAGATCAAAAAATTCCAACCCCCTTCAAAAGTGAAAACTTCATTGGAGAGGAAGATCTAGAATATTTTGAAGATATTGATGAGGATATTAATAATATTGGTGATGATAATAAATCACCTTATTTATTGAGACAAGATTATGAAAAATATTTAAATAAAGAAATTACATCGGAAGACAATGTTAGCAACGACACATCTAAAAATTTGGCCTATCAGGGTATCGCAGATGATATTATAGCCGAACTACAGGAAAAATATAATTTAAGACCTAGGAACAAAAGTCTCCCAACTGTTCCAACAAAAAATATCTTGCCAAGGGGAGAAACTGATAAGGTGACTCCAAAATTTGCTGACAAATAGACTGCAAAAACTCACACTGCTGAGACACAACCTGTCTAGTAAGAGCCAGTAGGAACACTCGCTGTGAAGACACAGGCTCCTGTAAATGAAAATAAGTCCGCACCACAAAGAAAAGCTGAAAAAGAAAGGAATGGAGGCCTCGAACATAGAAAACGACAAGGACCTAACAAATTTTAATCTGGAAAACGAAATAAATAAAATCAAAATTTTTATTCCCCTTGTTGAACTAGCTAAAAATCCCCTATATAGAAAATAAATTGCCAAGATGATTAGCTTTTCCAAAGACGAAAGCCAGGCTGATGTCATCAACTTATAAGATGACAAACTGAACATAGTCTTTGGTCCACATTTCGAAGGTGCGAGAGACACTGTGGCCCCCTTTTACATCACGTTAACCTTGTTTGACCACCTTCTCGATAACTGTATGTGAGATTCTGGAGCTTCCCACAATGTGATGCCAAAGGAAATTATGGAGAAACTTGATCTCGAAATCACAAGCCCCTATGGTGACTTATATTCTTTTGATTCAAGAAAAGTCAAATGCATAGGCATGATTAAAGACCTGGTGGTAGGTCTGGCACAAATACCAGGAAAAAGAATTCTTATGGATGTAGTGGTCGTTGACATCCCTTCGAAGTATGGTATGCGATTATCTAGGTCATGGGGTGCCAAGCTTGGAGGATCTCTCTAGCTGGACATGACATATGCTACAATTCCAGTTTTTGGAGGACAATACACACGTCTTTACAGAGAGACTAGGTTGGCATTCATGGTAGGTGATCCACATAACACAAATAATCATCCTGTTTATATTGCTGACCAAGATTTAGGAAATTGTATATTATCTATTGATGATGATTTTGATGTAGATGTAGATGAAAGTTGTATAGAAGAAAAAACTGAAAAAGAAGAAATAAAAAAAAATCTATATAACACTGGTGTATGGAAAATGTATTTTGGCAGTGCTTCATCTTTCCTTGGAGCTGGAGCTGGAGCACTCCTTGTGGCTACCGATGATCAATTCATAATCCCCTTTTCATATAGGCTTCAGTGGAATGTGGATTGTACAAATAATGTATGTGAGTATGAGGCTTTAGTGCTAGGATTAGAAGCCACTAGGATGATGAAAATAACGAAACTCAAAGTCTTTGGCAACGTCGAGCTAATCATAAAATAGGTGAATCGACAGTACCAAGCCAAACATCCTAGGTTGAGGTCCTATAGGAATTGTGTCTGGGATCTGATCAAGAATTTCTTCTCCTCTGTGAATGTTCATTTCATCCCAAGGACTGAAAACCAACAGGCTGATGCATTAGCCAAAGCAACATAAACTTTCAAACCCCCTACTGCATTTAAATTAAAGTATCACATATAAATGAGACATCGACCTTCGATACCGAATAACATACAGCATTGGCAAGTCTTTGAGGATGACGAACAACTTCGAAATTTTTTAGAATCAATAGATGAATTTGCAGAAATGCATACTGATCAAGAAAATCAAAATGATCCCATTTGGATCATGAAGGAGGGGGAGGATTCTAAAGAGTTTCATGATAAAATTGTGAATCATCGAATGCTCATTCTCAAGAATAACCAGATTCCCAAGGGATTAATTCCCTTGGAAAGATTGTTCAATCAAGATGATATCCATTCAAACACCACCCTACAGCCCCAACCTGAAGAGGTTGAGGATTGTGACATAGGAACTAAATAAAACCCTCGAATGGTAAAACTATCCAAATATCCATCTACAGAAACCAAAAATAAATACACAGAGTTGCTTAGAAAATACAAATATGTTTTTGTTGGGTCGTATGAAGAACTAAGAACCTATGATACCTCTATGATCGAACATAAGATACCCTTGAAGCCTAGTGTCAAACTCTTTAAACAAAAACTCCGACAAATCAACCCTATCTTATTACCTGTTATCGAACGGGAAGTCAAAAAACTCCTTGATGCAAAGATAATTGTACCACTAAGATATTATGATTGGGTAGCAAACTTGGTCCCGATTAGGAAGAAAAATGGGGAAATTAGACTGTGTGTCAATTTCATAAATCTTAATAAATCCTCTCTCAAAGATAATTACCCCCTACCTAAAATGGATCACATTTTAGAAAAAGTGGTAGGAGTTAATAGGATGTCAATGATCGACGATTTTTAGGTTACAATCAAATTGCCGTCAATGATCACGATAAAGAAAAAACAGCCTTTACCACTCCTTGGGGTACATTTATGTATGATAAAATGTCGTTTGGTTTGATGAATGCATGTGCTACTTTTCAACAGACAATGGATATCACTTTCGTTGGCGAACATGAAAAATTTGTAGTTATTTATTTGGATGACCTAACTGTTATTTCTAAATCGGATGAAGATCATCTGATACATCTCAAGCAGACGTTTGAGAAATGCTGCAGGTTTGGTCTGCCCTTAAATCCTAAAAAGTCTCACTTCGCTATGCAAGAAGGCAAGCTTTTGGTCCATATTGTATCTTGAGATGGAATTATAATTGACCCTAAAAGAGTTGAAGCTATAGATACAATAAGTATTCCTAGGGATGTGAAAGAAATTCAGTCATTCTTATGAAAAATAATTTTTTTGAGAAGATTTATTCCAAACTTCACTGAAATCGTGAAATTGATCAGAGATATGCTCAGGAAAAACAACGAAGTGAAGTGGATGGCAGAAGCTAAAGCATCCTTTGCACATATTAAGAAGGTTATAAGTGAGGCACCTGTACTAGCGAGCACTGATTATCTCAAGGATTTCCTTATTTTCTCATTTGCCTTTGAGCACACACTCACCGTGGTACTCCTTCAGAAGAACGTAGAAAGTTTTGAGCAACCGATAGCCTTCTTTAGCAAAAGTCTCCGATATGCCGAACTCAGATATAATATAATGGAAAAACAAGCATATTCTATGGTAAAAGCGTTAAAATATTTCAGAACCTATGTTTTACATTCTAAGGTGATTGCATATGTACCTACTAGCTCTGTAAAATATATTTTGGTTCAGGCAGATAGTGATGGAAAAAGAGGACGATGGCTTGCCAAAATCCAAGAGTTCGACTTGGAGATAAAACCAACAAAATTAGTAAAGGGGCACGACTTAGCTAAACTCTTAGTTGAATCCAATTTCAGATCTCTCGGGATAAACGAATCTCAAGGGGAGGAAGAGTGGGTAGACGTGAATGAACTTGAGGATCAAATAGTTGAAATCGGAATCGAAGAGAAATTTTCTTCATCAAATTGGTACAAGGACATAATATCCTTCTTGTTAACATTGAAATGCCCAAGTGACTTGTCTCCATCAAAAGCCAGAACACTGAAGCTGCATGCGGTCAAATACTATATTTCTAAAAAACAATTGTATTGGAAGGACCCGCTTGGCTTCCTCTTGGTCTGTCTAGTCGAATCAGAAACATAAAAGGTCATAGGCCAATTTCATGAAGGAGTATGTGGAGGACACCATGCCTGGAGGGATACGACTTATAAGATCCTGAGGGTTGGTTATTATTGGCCCAAACTTTTCTCATATGTCAATGCTAAGGTACGAGCTTGTAGTCCTTGACAATTTTTTGCAGGCAAACATAAACTCCCATCAATGCCATTGGTCTCGGTCAAAACAGAAGCTCCTTTTCAGCAATGGGGATTAGATTTCATAGGCGAAATTAATCCTCATTCTAGTGCTCAACACAGATGGATCTTGACTGCTACAGACTACTTCACCAAATGGGTGGAAGCTATTCCAACGATAAAGGCTACTGATTCAGTAGTAATAGATTTCTTAGAAGAAAATATTTTGTCTAGGTTCAACTGTCCCAGAAAGATAGTCACAGACAATGCTCAGGCTTTTAAATCTATGGCTATGGTTAGTTTTTGTGAAAAATATAATATTGTGCTTGGTCACTCCACATCATACTACCCTCAGGGAAATGGTCTGGCTGAATCTTCAAACAAGAGCTTAATCAATATAATTAAGAAAGTGCTAAGTGAAAATAAAAAGTCTTGGCATGTGCATTTGAAATACGCTCTGTGGGCAAATCGGATAGGCACAAAAAATTCTCTCGGTACTTATCCCTCCCAAATGGTATATGGGACAGATGTAGTGTTTCCTATAAACCTAGCACTTCCTGTAATGAAACTATCGAAACATGAGAAGGAAGAACCAAATCCTGTCACAGGAAGGATAAACCAGTTGATTTAAGTCCAGCAGCAGAGGGCAGAAGTGGATGAAAGGCTCCAGAAATACCAGGATGACATGAAAGTGTTATTCGATCGTAAAGCCAAAGACATAAATTTTCTCCCTGGAGATTTGGTTTTGAAATGGGATGCCAGGAAGGAGGATTCGAGAAAAAATGGTAAATTCGATCACATTTAGTACGAACCATTCAAAGTTGCATCTCCTGAAGGAAAGAATTCATTTCTGCTAGAAAATTTGGATGGTAAAATGCTGAACGCCCCCGTCAACGGGCGTTTTTTAAAACATTTTATGGAATAATTGATTTCCAGAATTCCCACTGTTTATACCATTTTGTTTAGTCTTTTATTTCATAATTTTCTTTGGTAAGTCTATTTTCATCCTATAAATAATCCATATATATATATATATATATAAATTGGTTTATGTCTCTTTTATAAATAAGGATACAAAATTCTTAAGGTATCCAATTACTTAAAACCCTGATATTTTTCATATTGTTCTTTCACAAGATTTTGGCTGACAACCCGACAAGTAAAAGCAAGAAACAGACAACCTGAAAGCAAAAGATAAAATTGCCAAAAATAGGTGATAGATAAGATTTTCTGTTATTTTAAATGAAGAACGAAAATGGTAAGGCAAATGTGTGAGTCCCGACAAAGTCTATTTCATGAAAACAAAGGTTTTGTATCAAAAAGTGCGTTGATTATCTCGTAAGTTGATAGGTCAATAAAAAAAGTGTTTTCAAAATCTAGGCCTTAAGGGTTTCACTTAGAACAAGATAGGAGGTAAATAAAGTAAAAATCTTTAAGAGAAAGTTCCAAGAGTTGGGTTCAATTTATTACCTCTATTTTTCAACTTCCAGATCATTCTATGTCCCCTCTTTCTACCCTCAGTTCTAAATCAAGCTCCTTTTTCGGGTTTCTCATAGAGGGAGAAGAGATTACGTCTTAATTTTTGAAATTGAAAAACAGTTTTTATTCGGTAAAACTAGTCCTCATATGTCTTACTCTTTGACTAAACATGGTTATGCTTAGGCCGATCCTGACTCTCTTAGGTCTCTTAACAATTTTCTAAGGATTTAAGCTTGCTAAAAGGAAGACCCCTGAAATTAATCTTTCCCTTTTTCGCTGCAAACTAAGGTGTTTTGAAAGTTGAGAAAAGGTTGGTCCAGAGTAATCAAAACATGTTGAGAAACCTCCATTGCATTTTTTACACAGATACCACCCCTAGTACATTAAGTATCACTGATTGTCCCCACTTCGTATTGATAAAGTAAATATAAGACATATGGTGAAAGGAAATTCATATTTGATTGCCCCCATCTAGTACAAAAGATGATGAAAGGAAATTCATTTAAATGATTTCCCTCGTCTAGTATAAGAATACAGATAACTTCACCGGGGTACTGAACAGGGTCGCTAGCAGTGAAGTAATATCTAAGGTTAAATGTATAATTAGCATTCAAAGCGGTGAAAGGAAATTCACTAAAAAGGGACAGATAACTTCACCGGGGTACTGAACAGGCTCGTTGTCAGTGAAGCAATATCTGAGGTATCTGTAAGGTTGTCATACTTGAATATCACTCTACTCTAGTTACCAATTTTTTTGAAACTGGATCTGCATCCTAAGTCTAGACATGGTTCCCCAATTAAAAATATGAACTTTGCTTCGTTTGATGAAAGCCAAAAGTCATAAATCTGTTGAGTTTCCTAAGATTGTTTTGACAATCTTAATGCTAACTTAATTTTAGTAACGAGAAGGAGAAGATCATGAATGAGATTACAACTGAGTTTACAACAAATGAGAACTTTGAAAATATTTTCATAAGTAAAAACGAAATCTCCTTTTTCCTTTGTATCCGCTTCCTTAGCAGTTTTTGTAGGGATAAACCCTTGACCCCATTAACCCAATGAAGGCACTAAGTCTACATGTTCTCCTCATCCCACAAGGAGACAAGGTCCCCAGTTGGAGCCTATGTTGAAACAATTCTTAAAATTTTGTCCCTAAGACCTAAAATTTCCTTTTTCGGGTTTCGGCTTTTCATAAAACACAAGTTTCATTAAAAGAATCCCAACGCATTTTCTATAAAATTATTTTAATCATGATAAGCTTTTAAACTAACGGATTTAAGGTTAAGTTTAAAGAGTTTTTGGGATTCAAGGTTTGCTGAAAAGATATTTTTCAATACAAATTGAATCGCGAAATCCCGATCCCCGATTTCTCTAAATAAAGAGAGTTAGTTTAAATGCTAATTAATTAATTCTCTAACGCAAAATTTTAAGGTTTAAGTTAATCATTTCGCGATTTCGGAGATCGTATTTCATCGATGACATACTTTTCGAAAACACGATCCCCAAAATCCCAAAAAACAAAATCTTTAGTCTTAATCTATGATTAGCATCAATTAACCTTTTTCCAAAGCATGATTAATGATAATCATTTTTTAAGGTTTCGTTCATGTTTCGGTTTCCGATTGAGTAAAATGTCCCGATTTTTCTTTAAAAATCCAAAGGCGCTAAAATGTGGCCTTTTAAATAATGAATCAATGGTGATACATGGTACTAATGCGTATCTCAGTAAAATATCTTCCACATTAAATGCCTTGAATTCTTGTCAGCTGCATCAATCCCGTCACTTTTAAATGAATTAAAAGTGAATTTGAATGTCTGTGTTTTCATTTTATCAAGTGGAGGAAACACTTAGCTGAGCTCATTCATTCATTTTTTGTGACAAGTTTTCCATTTAATATAGAGTCATGGCACCGAAGAAGAGTGAAGATACACAGGAAGGAAATATCATCTCCAACACCACGCCACACGCTATAGATTCCATTAAATCTTGGACTCAAATCTCTAAATTTCTGGAATGTGAAATCAAGAATGCTCATCCTGATTTTGAGAATCACTATCGGGACATAGCTGAATCAGAGCTTCATAAGATCACTGCGTGCCCTTGGCTCATGGCATAAAGTGATATGATCAGTTGGGCCCTGGAAAAGTTTGATATCCTGACGAGGAGCATCTTAAACAATCAAGGAGTTATCGTCAGCTCATTCAGGCCAGAACACATACAAGTAATGTATAAACTCTCGCCAAATCCTAAACATACTTTTAATGCTGAGTTTTTAGCAGAGTTTCAAAGGAAAGAATGCACTGAGGTAGACCAGACCTATCTTGATATGATTAGAGAATGGTGGAGGTGTCCATCAAAATTTAGAGCCGATACACATGGGGTTTATGCTACAGTATCCTTGAATGAATACATGGTCTACGTAGCCATTATGCTATGTAGACTTTTCGAGAGAAAAGATCCCTGCCATTTTCATGCAGATTGGGTGCCCTTTTTGGAAGAATCTTCAGAAGGGTATGCTTTTAGCTGGAGTAAGATTTTTTCGGATAACCTAACATAAGAAATATCAAGCTACAAAGTTGAAAAATCAAAGGGACAATCAGTGGCCTTTTACATGTCAGCATACATTATGGATGCAATCTGCTATGTGACTCCTTTTCCCTTAATGAATTGGACTTGGAACATAACCTGTCCAGAACCCATTCATGAATATCATTCTTCCCTTTGGGAATAAAATGCTAAGGACGCATTTTATGAAATTTTTCATTTTGTTATAATTCCGATGCATAAAATATTTTTTAGATGCGAACCTCCTCACATTTCTAATATAGTCACAAAAAATCTTAAAGAAATAGCCGACTGGTTTATTGACAAGAATTTTTCCTACATTAGGGTTTATGGTTGTTCTATTCCCCCTCATGCACTCCCTAAATTCCTACCGGACATATTGGTGTGTAGAGAGGTAGCCCACCGGATAGTAAAAGGTGGCATTGGATTAGAGCTAAAGGCAGCTCAGAAGAAGTCATGGCCAACTTTCCTTGTACATGTCGGGAAATTTTCATTACTGAATCTAGGCCATTCTAAAGTAGAGGCTAAATCACTAGAAGAAGCAAAATTGGTACATATTGAACACAGAAAACATGACCCCTATCAATTAATAAGCAAAAATTTGATGCATTGTAATTTAAAAGTGTATGAGTATGAAACATTTGTTTATGATGATGTATTCAAGGACGTTAAATCCTATGAAGAGGTATTGAACAGAGTACAAGCCCTGCCACCTGATTCAGATATTGGTTTCGCGTCATTCCAGAGCCATAGGCGAAGCTGTTTACCCAAAATTTTGCAAAGTGAAGCTACGACCTCACCTCCAAAGCAGGAAGGGATCCCCCAAGATTTGAAACAAATATACAGGACAAGGAAAATACTAAAGGAAAGATGAAGGATACTGGAATACCTTCACAAGACACATAATTTTCCTAGACAAAAGAATCAGAGGTAGGGAAGGGAAAGGAGCTAGAAAAATCCACAGAAATCCCTAAGGATGTTCTAGAAAAGGCAGGAGGAACAACATCGACATAACTTGGAAGTCCCATTACTTCCTTGACTCCATTGCAGTCCACTTATGGAAACCCCCACGAGGGAGATCTGTATGTCAGTGATCTGGAGCCAATTTCTAGGGATGAAATTCCTTATCAGATTATTTCTTCAGTAAAAAGAGAAGGGAAATCTTGAAATAGGAAATCCATCCAAGAGGAGATGGGATGGTTAAAAAGCATAGGGTCATCATAGATGGAAAGAAACTTAAAGATGGAGAATTTGCCACAGAGATAGAAAGCACGATGGGAGCTATAGTGTCAACAAATTTATATTCTGTGGGCAATTTGACAACTATGCTGGAACAAAAAGACCAAATGATAGCTTAGCTGCAAGATAAATTGAAAGAAACTAAAAGAAATATCAGTTGGATAATAAAAAAGGGTCTAGAACAAGCTAGACTAAAAGATATTCAAGAGATTCAGAAAATGAAAACAAGCTTAGAGGAAGAAAATCAGATAATACAGGTCACCTAGGCATAGGTCCTAAAATAGGAAGAAGAAAATAAACAATTACGAGATAAAATTTACACTATTTCAAATCAAGTGGTAGAGCTGGAAATTTTCCAAGCTCAAGTATTGGGAATACATTTGAAAATAGAAGAGGAACAACAAAAAGTATTTGTAAATCTCGAAGTTGTCCAGAATTACTTTCAGGAAAGAAACAAATCTTTGGAGAATGTTCTCCAGAAAGAAAGAGAAGTGAAAGCGGCTAGAATGACTTTCCAGAAAGCAGTATCCCTTTCAACAAAGGTTGAGGTCGGAAATATTCAGAAACTATCCATTTAAGAACATGTTAAAGGAGATGCAATACTTAAAGTGTAGGAATCAGACCTGGCCGAAAATAAAAGAATAACCAGAGATGTCAATGATGATTGTCAAGGGATTTTTGACCTCTTATAAAAGGCTTCATTAAATATTGGAAAAAATGACTATCCTGGGTTACTAGGAGAGATCAACATTGTCAAGCATCAACTAAGGTTCAAGGAAGATTTGGAGGACATGAAGGTAGAAATCCCAAAAATTGAGGTAATCAATATCTCTGAAATCGACAAGTGGATAGTGATACCGAACTTAAAGTTGAAAAGTATTAAGTTCACGAGGAAAATAATAGAAGATCGCTTGCCCGAATTGCAGAAAAGATTCTTCATATTTGAGGCAAAGGAGATACTAGACGTTCCTAGAGTTTTGGTGAAGTTTTTGGGAAAATGTGTTCACTATCTTGAGGTGGAAGAAGGAAGTTCATCAACACCAACATAAAAGTACTCTTTTGAATATTTTCATCATTAGAAATTAGAACAGAAATGTAAACGGTTTGACATGGATCATCCATGTAACCGTAGTCTTAGGAAGTTGGTTAATCACCAACAGGAAAATATTTGATGATCATGTATAAATATATTTTGAGAGGACTGAGAAGTGACTTTTGGTTTTTTTTTGGAGAGAGTCGATTGTAAGAAAATTTTGATTCACTATGATATACGATACAGACGAGATTCTGAATCTTGCCAACTTGTAGCTATGTGTTCTTTAACTTTGTTTACCATATTTTTCTATGTTTCTCTTTCAATGTCTTTCTAATGAATGATTAATTTGAAGTTTATTTTATACATCTTTTATAATTTAGATTGATTTGGTTATCAAATTATTTACAGCTTTTCCTCTKAAATTGCTATCAGTAATTTTAASACCTRTAGATTATTTGAARCATGATATTTRACGCTTCATTAGAAATCTCGTTTTCTTCTTTATTTCCTGTTACAATATGAGATTCTTTCGTGATTAAAGCCTCATATTTTTTAGTAATATTTCTTTGTTRTTTTAYRATTCTCAAATTGTTWCAAGTCCAGGAAAYGRCCTCAACTGTATTTATGTTATTATTTTGAATTTCAAAACTATTTTTCATATTCTCATCTTTTAAAAAACCGAAGTAACAATTTATCGAATTCCTTCATAACTAAATAAAWTMTTATTSTCYATGACTGTCCCAAATAGCAGAMAACSCAACATAGAACCYGGTCTTCAAGATCAAACCAGTATTGCTTTAAACCTATTTAATACTATCCTACAAACAACAACCAACTGGGTTGAGTTAGAACAATCATGGGTTGCTATTAAGAGAGATATCAGCATCCAAGAACAATGGGAAGCTCGACAGAGACAGTTGAGAAACTGATTCTGCTTTACACTTATTTTTTATTCTTATCCTTTAATTGTCTTTACCTTTATGGATGCCTTGACGATATACTTTACAGCCTTAAAGTATAAACTCAGGAACAACACTAGGTATGAACAAGTTAAAGAGCATAATTTCCAAACAAATGTTATGAAATGAAGAAGAATTCAATGCAACATATTCAATTGCTTCAATAATCAGAGTGACACGTACCATGATACCTAGACTCATTACTTGATGGAGCAAGAATTATTTCTAGTTCAGGACCAGGCTGGTGGGATGGATACTATTGAGCTGCACTGAAGAAAAAGAGGGGCCCTCTGGAGCCATTCTCAAGCCATTCTTCTCTTGAAACTCCATTTCTAGGACCTATGTGCCTCAAGACATGATCTCCTTAGTTATCCCTAGGATAGGGGATAACATCATCCATAGGTAAGACAATACAAACATTTGTATGATTTGAACCCCATGCCCAAGAGATTACCTCACATCATATCACATGCACACATGAATAGGATTGGTTCCACCTGGGAAACACCCTATACTTAGGGGATATTAACCCAATATGGCATCTTGAGACCCTCTCCAAACCTAAATTTGGAAAATTGTATAACGTTTTTGAGCATTTGTTTGGGTTAGGGGGGTAAAATGCACATGTTCAGGTGTTTTGATTATTAGATGTTATTTACCTTCTATGATACTTGTGAATCATGGAACCCTGGAGGTTGTACTTGTTGTCTTTGAAGGAATTTTCCTGGTGGACATATATTCACGAGGAGATGACTAGTTCAGACCTTCATGGGGGCCTAAAACCCATGGATGGACGTTGAAACCCCAAGCGCGGGGCATGACAGGGGTGATTGATTTGCACATTGATGAAGGAAGGTTTCCTTTGGAGGCACTTTGGTAGGCTTAGATGAAGGGTCCCCAACTCCTCCCACCTAGACGTTATCCCTTGGAGACCTTAAACATCACCCTTGTATCCCTAGACGTCACCAGGTCTAGGGTTTGATATTTTGGAGACAATGATGAGGTTTGTGGCATGTGTGGGCATGATTTAAGGCCTTTGGAGTCATAGAATTGCATCTTTATTTCTCAACATTCCACAAATGGGACTCAATGTCACTCTAGAGGAGAATGATGTCACCCTACTAGGGTTTTATCTTGCATTTTAATTGAAATTTATTTTTAGTAATTGCTCAGGGTCAACCCTGATTTTTGACCTAAAACTAAATAAAGGTCATAATTTTGTATAAATAAACACAAATTACATTTATTTTTCATCATAACTCTCCCATTATAGAGAAGAGGACTTAAATTTGTTCCCTAGTTGGGCTATATTGGATGAAATTGTGAGGTGCACTTGTCTTGGAGGCTAAATTTTTGGTGAAGTTACTTGGCAATCTAGGGTTTTATTTCTTGATTATTCTTGGTGAAGTAAATATGCAATTGTCATTCCATTTTGAATGGTTATGGTATATTTTCTTATTCATTTTAAAGATTATGAAATTGTTTTCTTGACAAACCCTAGGATTAATGAACTTAAGGTGCTACTTCTTTGCTCTTCATTTGCTAGACTTTACTAAAGTGATTTAACCTAGGTATGCTTCTAAATCCCTAAAGTGATAGCACTTTAGAAGCCATTGCCTAATTTTTTTTGTATTAAATATATTTCAATAGTCTAAGGAGGAGGAAGGCGCTAGGGACTAGAAGAGCCTACTCTCTAGTTAGCTCACCTCCCTAAAGTTTGGATCCTAGAGGACTTAAGGTGCTACTCCTCTAAGATCCTCCATTTTACTTAGACAAGTATAATCATCATTGTTTCTCCAAGTAGATGTTACTAAACTCTTGACTCCACAACCCCTTAAAGGAACTTGTCACTCTTTATTTAGTTGATTGATCAAACAAACACTCAAACTTTAATATCTCAAGACTCTACTAACCAAAACTAACACTAACTTAGCCTATATCTCTAACCTTCTTATTGATGTTATAAAAGTTTTCTACAACCATCTAATTGCAACAAATGTTCTTCATACTCAACATTAATTACTAGCTAATCATTTCAGAATTTGCTTGTGACAAGTTGCTATCATTATATGCACTAAATGCTATATTTTCATTGTCTTTTAAATAATTTCTAAAGAGTATTTATTAGACCTGTTATACATTACTATTTTTTTTGTAAACTTGTCTATTGCTGCAGTTTTATATCAGCTAGCATATGTTTAACTAGTTTATTGTCTTATTGAAGTATTGATATCATTTTTGTACTTGAAGATACCATATATATGATTGATGTCTTGTTCTGGGAAGGTACACTTCATATTCTACACTTGGTTCATCTCTTGAGACATAAACTCCATAATATATTTGATTTAAGTGACTAGTGAGAGGGGGGTTAATCTTTACATATTTGCTTTGTTTCACCAGCCCTTTAGGTCACTAGGGACGTCTCCCTTGGGGTAGTTTTATATTACTCCTAAACAGAAAGGGGTTTCCTATTAAGGTGATAGTGATAGGTCACCCCCTTGTTACACCAATATTATTTCACTTTCCTTGGGATTTGGGAAAGTACAAATTGTTCAATAACATTTTTGGTGCCGTTGTTGAGGAACACTAAGTCAATATTCCTCAACGAAAAAAAAAAAATTGGTAAGACTTTACTTCACAAAGCTTACCTAACGAATCCACTGAGGGTGATTCCTCACTCCCTTTGATAATCCTTAAGAGGTTATCTGGTGACTCCACAGACCTTTTCCAATGTGCCACATTACTCTCAACTTTGTGATATTTTCAAGACATGGGATCATGGCGCCCTGGGAGCAAGTTTATTTGTCTATTGATTTTAAAAGTTTTCAAGGATACCCACATTATTTTGATATAAAATGGGTAAATAAACTCTCCAAGATTCATAGGCCTCCCAATTACTCATGTTGTAGAGTTCTTGAAGTATATAAGTGAGATAGAATTTGAAGGGGAGGATGTTCTGTTAAAATTGTTCACACTTTACTTACCGTCATTTTTACAAGATTGGGTCAAGGGTTGTTACGAAGATAAGGGTATATCATCTTTCATAGACCTATTAAGTAGTTTTATTGAGCTTTTTAAACCACAATTCTAGACATATGAAGATGTGCTTCAAAATATCGCAATAGCCCTAGAGGATGAAGGATTCAAAATATCGCAATAGCCCTAGAGGATGAAGGATTCACCACTATGATTGTGGAATATCTCAAGGGTGTGTACCATGCTCAATACCAATAAACCTATGATATAGAAGAATATATTTATGAAGAAGGTTTTCAAGCCCTTGAATAAGATAATTAATTTTCCTATGATTCTACAGAATGCAGTGAATACTTGATTGAAGAGGTGAGTCATGAGGATGAAGTATTGGTATCTACTCCTCTGTTTGATGAAGTTGTCCAAGCCTTCAACCCTCATGCACAAGAAGAAGAGAATATGGTAAGTCATTTCCCTTTCCAGGATTTTGAAAATGCTCTATTTTATGACTTGAAAAGTGAATAGGTGTTAGAGGAACCCTTGGATGTATTAAAACCTTCATGTCATGATAAAAGTGATGATATGGTTGATAATTTTGAAGAGTTCATACATGTTGGAAAATGTAAATGGGATGTGATTGGTTATGGTGTGGATCCCATTTATGACATTGAGGGTCACTTCCATTTTTTTCCTTCACAAATATCATATGTGCTAGCGGGAAAACCCCCCCTATGGCTACACCAGGGTTTACAATGTAGGCATATCAATAACCATTTAAAAGTCTCCTACTTCTCTAAATACCCCAAACATACCCCAAACTTATGCAATAAAAGTAATATAATAAGGATCCGAGAACTGTACCTTTACTCTATGTCCGGTGTAGATCCTCTCGCACTTGAAGGCTCCACTGACTGCAAACCTCTTCCCAAGGTTGGCCTACATTCAAAGACAGATAAACATGGAACTAGAAGAATACATTTCATACATAAATACAGGTTAGATGTTAGAACAAAAACATAAAACAAATGCAAACATTTGACACATCATGTTTTGGGATAGGAAAAGTACTTCTTTTATTGATAATACAATGATTACTTACAACCACTACCGACTACTGCTCCACGAACCTGGTCCGAGCTTCTCTTCACTAAGCTCCAAGTGCACCTCCGCATATCTTTATCCTCTCATCCTTCATACTGGGAAATGGAATGGGCTTATGATGGAGGAAAAAGGGAAAAATGGGGAATTCTGATGCAATTCTCACAATAAGGATGCAAATGCTTGGGGCAAGGAGGGGATGTGAAACAGGCAAAGTTTCACTGTTATTCTGCTTAGCTTAGGAATGAGACCCCAACACCTCCTTTTATATGACAAAAGGATGGTTATTCGGATGGGTGATGGGCTATAGGTGGTGTATTAGTTGGGAAACTACCCAATAGCCTGTAATCTCAATGAATTACTTGCAACTTTTTAATTTTTTCAACTTTTGCAAGTATAAGTAGTTTGTAATGGTGTAGCTAGCATATGTATGCAGGCTGTAGTGGTGCATCAGGCATGTGTACGTGGGAATTAATGGTGCAGGGCATGTACATCTTCAAAAAATGAGTTTTTAAGAAGAGCAACTCAATGATGGCTTGGAAAAAATAGCAAGTAAGAGGGCCAAGTGTCAGGTATGCATGTATGGAGAAATTTAGGGTTATAGAAGATTACCCCTAATGTGTGAGGTCAGAGGAGGATTTGATGGCTGAAATACATTACAAAATATTCACCAATGTATGAAGCAAGTGAGCCCGGGACCAGAGTTCGGGAGGTTCCATCTGCAAAAATAAAAATTGTCTCTCTGAGGTAGGCATACCTATGCTCGGGATGAAATAAATCATGGCTTCCAATAAAATACACTGTAGATCCATGTCATATAAATATATAAAGTGTAGCCGCGAGCAATACACAATATATCTACATCTCAAAATCAAATATATACATGTATAGTATCCATCTTCAAGAAGCAAATGTTGCTTGATCGCTGGAGATTCAGAGGCCTTCAGGGCTCAAGCAACAACTTCAAGATCTTCAAAACTTGGGTAGGAGTGTAATGTGAGTGTACTAATTCACCACCCAGAGGTCTTCGACAGATCGTCGAGAACAAACAAGAGGATCTCGGTGATCAAACATAGAACTTCATTGATTTCAAGCAAGGACTTAATTGGGCTTTTGGGATGGCCAGACATGAGGTCAAGTAAAAAATTGAAGAAAGGTCGACTTAGGCTGGGTGAAACTTCACTTGGACAAGAAAATGAAAGATGATCAGAATCAGGCAGCATGACATTGACATAAGTTCATGATGCAGGAGGCAACACAAACTCTCCATGTGTTTGGAGGAATAACCAAACGGAGGAGGACACAACTCTATGTAGCAAGAAAAAATTCCTAAGGTCATATTAAATCCCAAATCTTGACGAACAAATGGAAGGATGTGCTTTGTCCAAGGGTGACTCATTGTGCTGCCAAAAAAATAATATATATTTCCTGTCCTCTTTTTGGGGTATTTTTTTTTTTCTATTTCAATATTTTTAAAGAGCTTGAAAAAGAATAAAAGAATTCTACGTTACAAAGGAGGAACGAGTGTCACAAGCATACTAGTTCCAAGTGCAAGGAACACACTAATACTCATAGCAAGGAGACATGTGCAGGAAAATAACACTCGAGGAAAATTCCTCCATGGGTCAAGGTGTCAGTTCACAGAGGAAAAGTGCTACAAGGATTGCATATAAGGCATGCTTCAAAGTTTTAGTTGAGAGCAACATGGATCTGACATTATTCCAAAGATGCAGAGATGCAAATGCGATTAGCAAGACATAATGAAACCCCCTTCAATGTATTTTTCACGAGCCCAGAGAAAGTAATATCGGTGGTTTTTTCACGTTTAGAGAGTCTGAAAAAAATGTAAAGGAAGACTCCACTGGGGTACCTTTTTCGAAAATAGTCTAGTCTGTTCGAAAAAGGGGTAAACTTGCACCGAAAAGATGTCTATTCAGAACCATTTTAATGAGTGTGACATAGACAAGATCACTCGACAATCTCTTCAATTTTATGGAGTCTGAAAAGAGCTTAACTATGGACTCACAACCTTTTTCTAGATTTAGTCTCCTTAGCCCAAAAAAGTATAAAATTCACTGAGGAGAACTCTCCCGAAGAGACGAATCTCCAGAGGTGTACCTTTTTCCTCCTTAATCTACAGGCTGAAAAAAGGGGTAAACTCATGCCAGCAGATGTTGTTTTGTACGAATTTAATGAGTGTGAAAGAACAAGGTCACTCGACGATCTTTTGAATTTTAAGGAGTCTGAAAAGAGCTTAACTATGGACTATGTAGGGAATGTTCTTCTGAACCAATTTAACGAGTGTGAAGGAACAAGGTCACTTGATGATCTTTTCAATTTCAGGGAATCTGAAATGAGATTAACTATGGACTCTGTGGGGGTTCCTTTTTCATAAATTTAGTCCCTCATGCCTGAAAAAGGGTTAAACTTATACTTGAGAATACTATTCTAGTGAACTGAAGTTTCTAGAGTATACATTTGTTCTTAAAATTGACCATTCGGACCAAAAAAGGGGTAAAATACTGCCGGATAGACGTGCTTTCAAGTTTTAGTTTGGTGAGCATGATGGACAACAAGATCACTCGAGAATATTTTCATGTTTAGAGAGTCTGAAAAGGGCTTAAAGAAGACTCCAAGAGGTTACTTTTCTTAGTTAATCCTGAAAAGATTGAAAAGAATAAATGTAGTCTCGTCGGATGTTTCTTTCGTATTTCAAAGCGAGATTGAAAGTTGATAAAGTATGCTCACTTTTGGGAGTCCTGAGGGTGAGGCCAAGAGTGATGACACATCATACGTATGAGGCTCAATATCGTAATCAAGATAGGGCTAACAAGGATTCTTGAGACTAAATTCATTAACGACGACATGGAAACCAAAATGCAACAAGGATCTAACTAGGGCATCCATGTAGAGGTAGGCTCTACCACTAAATTATGACACTTCTAAAGCAGCAATGACGGTTCCGTGTCACAGTTCGATGGGATCAATCCTATGGAAAAGATAAAAAGACAATGAGATGCAGAAAGTGGAGGTGGAATCCTAACTTATATGCAAAAAGTTGGAAAAAATGACTTTTACCAAAGGACCTTTAAAAGTGACCCATCTCCCAAAAGTTACCAAACCTAAAATTAAAGTGCATCGTAACATCCCATAAGAAACGAAGGAACCACACTAACAATTTTCGATCCAGAAAAAATGACAAAAGGGTTCAAAAAAGTGGCAAAAAGGGCCAAAAAAGTCTACAAATAGAAGTTGACAGCTCATTTTCACCATTGCAATTTGAAAATTAACCAAAAGGTAAAAAATACCCCTTTTCTAAAAGAGTTGATTCCGGGAGCTTCAGAGGACAAAACAAACTTCTTCTTGGACCAAGTAAGTATAAACTCATGTCTCTTGCATTTCAATACTTCAATTATGCATTTCATTTAGTTATTTGGGGGGCACACCCTCCTAAAAAAGGGAGGCCCTACATATACGCGAGTTGTCTAAGGACAGCCTGGAAGAAGAAAACAATCTGACCACATGCATATGCGACTGTGTCCAAGAAAACCCGTGTACACCCTCAAAAGCATAGAAAAAAAATGAATATGCAAGAGCTAACTCCCCCTTGAACTTGTCATGTAACAGGATGTATGTCCACTGGAGGGAGAGGGAACATGAGGAGGTTAAAATCTTGGTCGATGAGGACCCTTCTACCATTGTTTCATTAAAAAAATGTTTTCTATGGAAGTTCTACCAGTGTCCGCTTATGAGGGCACAACCCAGGCTTCTGAATGCCCTGGTGGATTATTGGCACCTAGACGCAGAGGCGTTCATGCTAGAGGGGCATTCATTGATTCCGACGACTGAGGACATTTACTTATTGTCCGGCCTCTTGAGGAGAGGGGAACCATTCAACCTGCGCATGTTTCCTCCTGGGCCCTTGAACATTTTCGACTACATCATCATGCATTGTGAGGAAGGAAATGAGAAAGTAGGTTCTCAAGTGCCTATCAACAAGATCACCAACCTATCACTGAAGGTGATCTTATTGCTCATTAGGTGGATGACTGGTTCTGCTGCTGGCCACCAGGCTTCCCGGGAACATATGTATTGTGCTATGTAGTTCCTTGATGCACACATCTTTGACTGGATTATGAACATGCTTACATGCATGAAGAGGAATCTTATAGAGTGTCATGAGTATAGGAACAAGAACTTTGGGTTCGATATTTTTCTATGGCCATTCTTCTTTGAGAGGGTACCCATCCTTAGTCTGTGAGATACAATGAGGGGGCATGTGACCTCCTTCAAAACAATGTGTATATGTGCAACATTTCTGCCATGAAAGGGGGGAGGAATGACTATACAAGCCTTCGATAACAAATTTTTTTATTGGTGGACACGATAGATTCTGGTGATAAAGGACTACCCCTATGTCAGGATCAAATTTTCCAGGGATCCAGACATGCCCGTACCTCCTCAAGAGGATCGAGGAGAGATAGGTACATTTGTTTTTAAAGTTATTTAATTTTTGGTTTCCTTTTTATATATTATTTTTATGTGAACCAGAGTATCTGACAACTATGTATCTATTATGTACAGATGTGGGACTTGTGCGTACGATAGACTTCTCGAGGACCAGGTGACTTCCTCAACCAAAGGCAGTACCAACAATATCTGTTGGACCAGTATTAGCAACAGGGGGACCTCTAGTCTAAGAGGCTAAGATAGTTTTGAGACGGGTGGAGAAAAACCTCATTGTGCTCACTCACACAGTTCCCATGGCTGAGATCGAGGATCTCCTACCATCAATGTAGCCTCATGTAGTTGGGGTGCCATGGACTTGGGTCCAACTCTTCTGGCATTTGGAAAATGTCATTGTTCACCATGGCAGGGCCAACAGGCCCCATGCTTAGATAGGATGGACCTCTTATGTGCCGAGGGCACTCTTTTTGTATATTTTTGAGGGCATAAGCCCCAAGATGTAGACCAGATATATATTTTTGAGGTGTTCACACCCATCGATGTACTCTGACACTTTTTGATATATATATATATATATGTATGTATATATGTATGTATGTATGTATTTACATATTTATGTCTTATGGATCACAATTTTACAAATGTATGTACATGTGTATGTGTGTGCTTCTTTTTATGTGTGTGAAATATGCCAATCTAATACTTGATTAGCTAGAGTAACCGTCATTTGATTTAATTTCCTAAGAACATGGATATATGTAATGTAATCAAAGCAACGTTCTAAGAGACATACCCTAAGGAATTGTTGGTATAAAGTAGTATCATAAACGCGGTAAACCCCATTTAACTGGGACACAACCATTTGAGCATCTAAGTAGACCCATAGGTGAGAGATACCATGTGACAAAGTGTCATGAAGCAACGATATCACTGTGTTGTACTTGACAACATTGTTTGTGGTGTCACCTAGAAAGATACATCCAAAAGATAACAACTAGCCTTGAGGTGTGAAAATCACCCAAGCTGCGGAAGCAAGCCTCTGAGTGTGTCGGCTAGAATCATCCATGAACCCAAAGAACACCTCTGATTCACTTGAAATCTGCAACAGTGAAAAATATGAAATAAATAATGACACATCCATAAAACAAAAAAGACAAAAAGCTAACTGTATAAGAACTATAGATATGTACAAGAAGTCACCCAGGCGACCAACCTACGAGTAATAATTCTTGAGGTAGATCCCATTTCTAGGCTCCGCCAAAGCATTTCCCTCAAAGTCAACCAGATGATAAGAGCCCTTATTTAAGACCTCTTTCACAATGAAAGGTCTGAACCACATGGGTTTGAACTTTCCTGCCCCCAGGGGATCCTTATCTTGGTCATAGACCAGGAAAAGGTTGCCTTCGGAAAAAAATTGAGGACAAATGGACTGATCATACTGACACTTAACTTATTGTTTGTGAGCCTCCTTGGCCAAGGATGCATCATAGCGTTTCTCATTGAGCTGCTCGAGATATAATAAGTGTTCCTCAAGTGCTGAGGTGTCTGTCAATAACTCTACTACCAAATTTAGAGATGGGATCTGGCACTCTATTGGTAAGACTGCTTCTAGCTCATAAACGAGTTGAAAAGGTGTGAAACTGGTGGTAGTCTTATAGATGTTCGATAGGCCCATAATGTCGAGTACAACATCAAATTCCAATTTGACTTGGAAGAATTGATCATTCATTGTAGAATAGTCTTGAGGGACTTATTCACAGCCTTCACCTAGCCATTCACTTGTGGGTAGTAGGTTGATGAATGCTCTTGCTTCAACCCAAGATTTGATGTTAACTCAAACATCATTTTTTTTTGAAAGTGACTGCCATGGTCAGTGAAAATCTCCTTCGGGATGCTAAACCTTGCTATTATCTAGTTAAAAATAAAGAGAGTTGTTGTCTCGCCATAATTATTAAATGTTGGCATAACCTAGACCCATTTTGTGAAGTATTATATCGCTATAATGATATAAGGATGGCCCCTGGCTAAGGCCAGGTGGCATGTAGTAAAATCAATCCCCCACTTGGTGAAGGGACCAACAGTAATGATGAGAAACATGGGAGCAGGATGTTCCCTCATATTCCGAGAGAAGATCTGACATGGGTGGCACTTCTTGACCGACTCAACACAATCCTTGATTAACGTAGGCCAAAATTAATCGGCTCGTAGAATCTTTTAGGTTGTTTTCAACCCAGAAAAATGACTGCCACATGCTCCAGTGTGGAAGTCGTTAAGAATGAGTTATGCTTCTTTGCGAATGAGGCATTGATGAAGGATGAAATCTACACGTCGATGATACAAAGTGTCATTGAGTATGATATAGTTTCGTGCTTGATGGCATATACATCGACGCTCATCACGAGAAGCAGAGGCGGGACACTTCAAAGTCTGGAGATATACTAGTATACCTCCATACTAGGGGTCTGAAGATGAAATCAGAAAACAATCTCCTTTAATGGGAGATTCTTCGGGTGTAACATCACCTGATTCGATCAAAATTTTCGAGATAAGTTCTGCAAAGACCAATAACTTTTTGGATTTCGCAGAAACAAAATCCAAGTCAAACTCCTGGAGGATAACCATCCATCTACTAATGTTTCTGTCAATGATGCATCATGTCAACACGTATTGAAATAGATTCACAACGAAAATGACGATGGTCTTACGAAGAAGAATATAATGATGGAACCATTGGACAACATGCACTTCTACCAACACAAGCTTCTCAACATGGGAGTAGTTGAGTTTTGGTCCAACCAGGCCTCAACTTAGGTAATAAATCACATGCTATTCGAGCAGATCATCCTCTTGAACCAAGACCATATCGATGGTCGACTCTATGACGACCAAGTACAATAAGAAATATTTATTGTAATTGGGAGGTCGGAGTAGAGGGGAAGATGCAAGGGCATGTTTCAACACTTTGAAAGAGCATTAAGCAGTTTCGTCCCAACAAAAAGGGACTCCCTTTTTCAGTAAACACATGAACCCTTTAGTGATCTTGACATAGTTTGTGATAAAATGACGAAGAAAGTTTTCTTTTCCCCGTAAGCTTTGAAGCTGAGGGATTGTGCATGGGGGAGGCAACTGAACTATTGCCTCAACATTTAGAGGATCAACCATGATCCCTGTTGTTGAAACTATGAAACCTAGAAGACAACCCTACGTCATGCATAAACTGCACTTGTTAGGATTCAAGCAAATCCAATAGTAGCGACATTGCTCAAATATTAGTCAGAGGTGTGTGGGATGATCATCTCTCTTACCAGATTGTGATGCTAAATCATTGAGATAAGCCTCGAATATATGTATAAGGTCATGGAAAGAAAAAGACATGGCCCTCTGAAAAGTGGCTCCAACATTCTTCAGGCCAAAAGGCATCTTACAATAAGAGAATGTGCCCCAGGGATAGATACAAGATGTTTTATATTAGTCCTTGGGTTTGATTTGTATCTGGTTGTATCCCAAAAAACCATCCATGAAATAAAAGACCTCACAGCCTGCGTAATCATCGATAATCTGATCAATGAATGGGGTGGGGAAATTATCCTTTAGACAGGCCTTGTTCAAATCATAGAGGTCCATAAGCACGCGAATTGTACCTTGCGTTTTGTTGACCCAAATGAGATTTGAAACCCATTGAGTCAACTGAATGGGGTAGATGAAACCAACTTTGAGCAGTTTCTCTACTTTAGCCTTAATAGCTTCTGCTTTCCGAGGATTCACCAGATGAAGCTTCTGTCGGACTAGCTTGATGTTAGGATAATTCGTTATCTCATGGTCGACTATTCTTGGATTGATGCCTGACATTTCCTCATAAGATCAGGAAAAAACATATCAACATTCCTTAAATAAATCCATATAGATCTGAATCTCCTTGGGGGAGGAGTCTGCTCCGATGAAGACATTCTCCATGAAGTGAAAGGTTTTGGAGATGTCAATAGGTATCATTTCAATGATAGTTTCCATATTACCCTTGGCCTAAACTGTGTGTGTAGCCAGAGGATTAATAGGACAATATCTATCTCTAGTCAAAGTCAACAAGAATTCACCCACCTTTATGATGGAGATCTGTGATGGAGATTGTCCTAGGGTCTATCCAGCCCAGTCGTTGCCTCAAGAATTGCCTCATCTGAGGGAAATACCAAGTCTAAAGAATCAGTATTGGCGAGGAAACCTTGAGCCCAAATAGGCTTGAGAACTGGATCTAACTCCTCTGTGGGATTCAGATCGGGGTCGACTGAAGCTTGCTAGACAATACTGTATGCAACTTCTACCACGGACAAGGGTATGGCCATGCCAGGGTGTCATGTCCCTTCCATCGGATCCAATTGGGAAGGAAGATTCCATGGATCATTAAAGTAAGTCATTCAGAACGACGACACTTGAACAATTTCAGCCTTAGGTTGGTCAGGGTTAGCCAATATTAACTTGACATCGCTAGAGGGGGGTGTGTAATCAAAAGTACCCATCAAAGGTGGGCACAAACCAATTGTTAGAGAAATATTTGTCTCAACCTATGCAATATTGTAGAGAGGGCCTTATTCTATTTCCCTATCTAGACTCACTTTCCCTGATTGATAAATCTAGAGACAAAAATATAAAGTTTTTCCACTTATACACATCTTGCACCCTATACAACAAGTGTATACGCAGGATGCTCCACTAAAGCCTGTGTACATTGGGATTTGTGCCAGAAAATCAAAATTAAATGTTAGGTTTGTTGGCAAATGTTTAACAGGTAGCATATGCTTGTCATTGATGGAAAGTATAGCAATGATGATGGCTTGAGTACAACAACGATGATCAACAGTGCAGTGATATTCAGGAAGATTGACAATGCAACCAGGCAAACAAAAGATAAGTTCAGGTTGATAAAATGTTCGAAGGCCCAAGAATCATTTATGATCATTAGATCTCATTCAAAATTCCTGAAAGAATGAGGGCCATCAGATCAGAATATAGACAAGAAGAGCGTTGAACAAGAGGACATATCTCAGACGTCAGATCTGAGCGCAGCGTCCGACCACCGTTGGATTGAGGAGAACCTGCACGATCCTTAAAGAACAAGGAGAAGCGAGTGTAATCGTGACATGGAAAATCGTGACCCAATCTTAGCCGTCAGATCGAGGTTGAATCTAGACCATTGATCCCAGTCCATGTCGGAGTTTCAGGGATCGAGAGTTGGATATGTCAAAGATTATTGACATCAGGAAACCCGATATCGTGATATGCGAAATCGCGATATAATCTGAGCCATCCGATTAAGGATGAATCTGGACTGTTGATTCCAGTCCATGTCAGGGTTTCGAGGATCGCGTGTTGGAGATGTCAAAGAAACAATGAAACAAGAATGTCAATTTCGTGATATGCGAAATTGCGACTTAATCACAGCCGTTGAAGCAAGATCACATCTGAACCATCGATCCAACTCCTTATTAGAGTTTCGTGAATCGCGATATCAAAAGGAAAAGAAATGCAACAATACTTTCGAAATCGCGATATGCGATATTGCGATTAAATTGTAGTCGTTGAGCCAAGATCAAACCTGGACCATTGATCACACCCCATATCGGAGTTTCGCGAATCGCGATATCAAAAGGAAAATAAATGCAACGAGACTTCCGAAATCGCGATATGCGATATTGCGATTTAATTGAAGCCGTTGAGCCAAGATCAAACCTGGACCATTGATCACACCCCATATCAGAGTTTCACGAATCACGATATGAAGAGGCAAAAGAAACAATGCAACATGAACTACGAAATTGTGATATGCGATATCGTGATGTGAAATCTAGACTGAATCTGAATCGTCAATACATCAAAATCCTGGACCATTGATCTGAGCTTCATCTCTGAGTCTCGCCTATCATGACTTGGAGTGACGAGAATCTCCATCGAAGGAATAACGAGATGAGAGATCACGATGAGATCAGGACCGTTGATTCATCAAGATCATGAACCGTCGATCAGGGTCAATGAAGATCATAAGTTCACAGGACCTGTTACCACAGCTTGTGGTCACCGTGTGTGATCGTCAGAGGAGATGAAGAGTCTCCAAGCTTCGTCCAGTGAAGGAAGACTATTCTTAGAAGGTATTGACAAATGGATGAGCGTTGAGGCCTGTAACTGAAACATAGAAGGTGAGTTCGACTATCACAGAGAAGACGAAGAGTCTCAAACTGCCAGAGAGACTGAGGAATCTCAGTATAACATACAGTGATGCTGGACACATGGGGCGAACCAGCAGAGAAGCTGAAGAGTCATGATGATGATCAAATAGAGCACTCGAGAGGTGGAGGATAACGGCGCAAAGTGAACATGCAGAGGCATTGCGAACATTGCATGCACAAGGTGCACAGAAGCTATAAATACACGGTACAAAGAAGAGATGGGGTTGCTGTTGTTGTTCGAGTGGTGGTGGTTGTTGATGTGGAAAGTGATTCATGTGTGAAGAAGGAAGATAGTGCAGTAGCTGAATTGAACTGAAGAGGAACTGTGCAGTGAATGGACATGGTGCATAGAGGATAAAACGCAGAAGAACAGACAGCGCAAGTGATGTGTGCAGAAAGGCAGTGTGGTAGAAAGAGCAACGAGATGCAGCAGAATAGTGATAAGTTGGGTAAGCCATTGTTGAACATTATATCACTGTAATAAGTTTCAGAAG
>ML782661.1:500794-511263 GCA_009831015.1 Picea engelmannii
TAGTTGGTGCTAGAGAAACTAGGGAGTTGGTGCTTCCTTCTAGTGGGTGCTAGAGAAAACAGAGAGTTGGTGCTCTCAGCAAGTTGCATCTTGCAAAACTGAGGTTGTAGCCTCATTATGAGTTGGTGCTCATATGTATGATATTGTAAATATTGTAACCATTACTTATCACATAAAGAAAAAGAGATTTTTACCCTGCATGGGTTTCCTTAGGAAATATCTGTCTCTGTGTTTCTCACATATGTGAATGATGCTAAAAGTACCATTGATTATTTCCATACATTATTGTGATCATCATTTAGTGTCTCTACAAAGAGTTTAAAAGAACCATAATTGTTTAAGCACGGAAACATCTGGTTCACCCCCCCTCTCAGTTGTCTAACAAGGTTTCCATGTCACAACATGAGATCTCTGATCCTTGGCCTTCCATATATTGCAAACATTCCGACTCAGCCCTTCAGTTGCATTTTGAAGACTATAAAGAAGCCAATTCTGAGCTATGGAAAAGGAGAGAGAATTCAACTTTGAGAGAAAATTTACTCTGGAGAAATTATTTACTTCATATTGAGTTTGCATCCCTTTTTCCTTTAAGTATGAACATAATGTTCAACCCCCAAGGTCTTCCCTTATTGATGGAGAACCTCATTGTCTCCATTCTATGAGCTTTCCTTTGGTGGAATATTGAAGTGGTGGATTCGTAGCTGGAAGGAACTTGGATTCGCGGTTCCGAACCATGGCGACACGAAAGTCTGTAATATGTTCACTTTTGTTGATCATTTATTAATAGAAATACTCCTTTCTTGTCCAATTGATATCATGCAAATATGTGAGTTATTATCCAAGAACATGTTTGTTTTGTATATTAATGGATTATGCTATCTAATGTGATAACCTTTTATACTATCACTATATGCTTGCTTCGCTTGTTTATTGAGAACTTGTTGCAGGTATAAAGATTTGGGTCAAAGTTCTCAACGATGGACATCATCAAACATTTTGACGAGGTAGGTCCCTTTCTTATCTCGCTTGCACATTGGTTTATATAGCGTGTTTATGGGAAATAATTGATTTCTACAGTCATACCGGTTTGTTTTGGTTTACCCTAGCCACAGAGAGATTTTCCTCGTAACAGAATTGACAATCATATTGGGGATGAATCTTCTTTCTTAGGGTTTGAAGTACTTTTCTTCTTATATTGCTCTTGTTTTTATTGTGGTTCTTGTCGTAACATTGCTTGACAGCTCCTGTTCACTCTAGGTATAAGTTTTCATCCTTTCTCCCTTGTCTGTCTTTGTTTCAAAGCATATACGCGTCTTTTCCTTGACAGTCACGTATACATGCAGGCTGTATCACAACAATCTGTGTATACACACTCTGTTTTCCCAAACAGTCGCGTACACCCTTTTTCCTTGCATGTTTGCTTGGTCTGGTGTTTGTTGGGTGGGATTTGATGTTTATTGAGCCTTCTTAGGTCTCTGTAGTGCCTGTTGAGTGCCTGTGGGATGACAGGAAACCCTCTTTTGGTTGAATTTCTGGGCGAAGTATTTCTCTTCATTTTTTCATTTTTATTGTCCTTGTACATTGAGATGGTTGTTTCATTGCTTGATATCCTGCTTGAGTTATCTCTTTTTTATACACAGTAGGGTTATGTATCAAGTTACTTTTTATTCCATGCATTTTCAGTTTCGATATATTAAAAATACAAAAAAAATAGGCATTTTGCATTTCTTGGAATTTTTGTCTTTGAATCTCTATCATTAGCTTAGTGCATGTAGTGAAAGATTGCATCTTTACTTTTGAATTTCAGATTTGAATTTGAAAATTGCATAATTTTTAGGAGCATATCATTCATCAAAAATTAAAGTTAGGAATTTGCATTACTTTCATTTTTAATTTTCTTGCAGATTCATAACACCATGAGTTTCATTACCATACCTTTTTGAGTAAACACGGCCATAAAATCAACACTATAATTTAAAATTGACTAGTAATGATTTTATTTTCTAGGGTGCACAAAATAGCCTAGGATTTAGTGCCTTGGAATAGGATTTTGTGAGTAAAATTCTCCAAGGCAATTAAATCAACATATGTGTCTGAGTCAGGGAGTGGAGAAATCCATTGTATAATTGGTAATATCATGAGGCTCCGCTCACACTGGAGTTAATCACGAGGTCACACAAATTTGGTTGAAGGGATATCCTCCCGATATCTTCCTAGCATCAGAGATATTTTTGGGGATCTATTTGTATCTGGGGATCTTGTAAGTGCTTTTACCTCCATGAGAGGTGGTGCTTTCAATGTTTCGACCTTTTCTACCCTGTCCATATGGTGGACATGACTTATGACTGCTCGCTTATGCATTGATTATAAAGTGGTTTGTTATTTGCTTGTCTTAGGTGTCTCATAGGTTACTTGCAGGGGTTATTCTACAGGTACCCTGGGTCAGATAAGGGTCGGACAACACACAACATTTTTGAAGGATTACCTCTCCAGGGGGATCTGACTGATTAGTTTTTCAGCCCACAAGGGCCCTTATAACTAATTTTGTTACCTCCGATCTTTAGCAGGGAGTCTCAGGCCCCTCTTGGGAGAGACATACCTTCTTTAGGGAGGGAGGCCACTCAACCACTTTACCCCGTTTGCATGCATATTGGCCATTTGAATTTTGGTGTGATATTTTCTTACTAGTTGGCCTTAGGATATATTTTTTTATCTTTAGAGTCTTAAGTCATCGTGGAGTTGGACCAGCCTCCCCGCCAGTCCCGTCACTTGTTACAGTTACCACCGGATTTCATTTCCTTGCCTTCTAAAAGGCTTAGAGTTATTATACATGGTACACATACGTCCACCATTCAGACTTGTGATTCTAGAAGGATGAGTACTAAATTTGGTCTTCAAAATTCTAGGAGCCCTTCGACTCCCATACCCATTATAGTTAATGCAACCCCTTCGAATCTTACAACCTCTATGGTCATAGTGCTGGAGGTACCTATCATTACTATGGCTCGACCTATAGTTAATGCTCAAGCTACCATCTTGAACCCCTTTGGGTCTCTTGGCCACTCACCGGGCTACAATGTTCAGTCAATCCCTATGGCTTATTGCCCATTTTCTTATGGTATGCCTAACTTCACTTCGTAGTTTTCTAACTCCATCACAACTATTGGCTCTAATTCTAGCATTGGGCTTGGGGCAAGTACACCTCCATACACTCCTTTTTCATTTGTTGGATCTCAAATCCCTCAAATGACTCATAATATGGGGGGTATCCTTGCTTTTAACCCTGGGTCCAATCTTCCTACTTCTGGGTGGAATAGTCAACCTAAAGGATAAGCTTCGACTCAAGTTCTGTCCTACAACCCTACCTCCTCGGCGAAAATTACAACCAATAATTTTGGCATGATGAATCCACCTCTATCCTCTAGTTTCCAACCTGGGGGAGGTCAGTCACACTTTGGGCAAACCCCAACTAAGATCCAATCCAGCTGGGGGAAATTTCTATAATCCTCAATAGAACATTCCTGCTAGAATGATGCCCAACCAAACTTATATGAATCAGCCAGGAGGAGGGCCTTATAATTCCAGAAAGGGCCATGGTGTTTACCAGAACCTTGGATGGCCTCTGAATCCACAAGAACAATATTTCCTGGGAGGTTGGGGCCAGATGTCGCAACCCCTCCTCCCTTTTCTGGCCATGCTTAATCTACCGTATTTGGATAAGTTAATGAACAACCCTATGATTCATGATCCTACATGACCCCCGGTCCCCACCAAATTTACTTCGAAAATCCTGAAGTTCGAGGGTAAGAATGGAGATGATCCTGGTGATCACATCACTACCTTTCACCTTTGGTTCTCATCAAACTCCCTTAATGACGATTCTATTCGTTTGAGATTATTTCAATGCACCCTCATCAGAGTTTCTTCAAAATGGTATATTGAGCTACCCAAGGGGGTATATGGGACATTTAGTCAGTTGGTAATGGTCTTTCTTAACCACTTCCAGTTGCCCATTTGTTATGATGTTGGCTTAGAATTGTTTCCAACTTTACTCTAGGACACCGCCACTCATATCTCGAACCATATCTAGGAATGGCATAGATGGAAGAGGTTGATTAATACCCCTATACCCCCGACGTTTCTTTTAGAATGGTTTCTCAATTCTTTGCACCCTCCTATATCGAAGTACGTTGCTACTTCTGGGGTTACCACTGAAGAAGAAGCAATATTTAGGGCCCAGTAGTTAGATATGATATATGCTCAGTCCAGGATGTTATACCACCTTCTTCCTGAAGCACCGTGATCTACTTATGACGCTAGGAAAAATCCTAGGCCTCATGCCGATGGCATTGTAGGTTCCGCCAATGTAAAGTCCGCAGACTCATTGAAAAAACAGTTGAAAGAGTTGTCTTTAATCTAGTGTGCAGGAGGACCAGCCTCGTCTTTGTATTCCAATCCCACTTAGTCGATGGATGTACACTCCGTGCAATCGTCGACCAACTCAAATGGTAACCAAAAACTAGGAGGGAATAAGAAGAAAGGATGCAATAACTGTAAGGGTGGGAAAAATGGTAATAAACCCAAGGACAATAATAATAATGAGAAGATGGGAAGTAATGTTTGAGAGGGAAAATGAGAAAGACATAAGGTGAAGTTTCCCTGTAATATTTGCATAGACGATCACCTTATCCATTTGTGCCCCAAACTTGTAGAAGTTGTGAGGCTATTATCTCAATCGCCTGTTGTGTTGACAAATCCATTCCCACATAATCAACAGTTAGCCTTCAGCTCCTCAAACATCGGAAATGCAGCTGGTGGAGGAAAAAACCAGTAGTTGAAAGATGACAAATGTTTATGTATCAATATTGTCGATAAGAAAATAGATGTAGCCACTCGATATCGAGACTATAGTTCTAAACAAACTAATCCTAGTCGAGAATCTCCTCCTCCTTCGAAGCTGAATTTATAGATTGAGAAACCAGAGCCACTGCCTTGTATTCTGAAAGGAGTACTTAAGCACTCTACCCATAATCCAAATGCTAGAGCTGCCTAGAACTACTCTATTTTTGAGGACCTAGGTCAAACCCCTTGTGCGATGTCATCTTTGGAGGTACTCCAGATGTGTCCTTCATAGAGGAATTCCTTACTCTCTGCTTTAAGAGCTATATAACCCAGTGGCTCAAAGGTTATCAAGTTTGACTTCACAGATGTTAAGCCTTACCATGTGGTTTTCCAAATCCATGTGGAGTACTCAAAGTATACCATAAAATGTGCGGTTACTGATGAAGGCGCTGCTACGTGTGTGATTTCCTTGGCTTGTTGGAAAGCTCTCCGTTCTCCAAATATTTCCAAGTCATCGAACATGTTGATTTCTTTTGACGGTCATTCCTTCCACCCTCATGGTATTCTCCCTGCCTTTCCGATCTAGTTAGGTGGGAAGACGATAGAGGTGGAAGTAGAGGTAGTTGATGCGGCTCTTGATTATAACTTGTTACTAGGTCGCAATTGGACTTATGCCATGATCATATTTGCGTCGTCTATCTTCCGTACTCTTTGTTTTCCTCGTGAAGGGAATATTGTGACAATCGATCAGTTATCTTTTGTGTACTCTAGTCCTAATGCATCTCTTGGACCGTCAATTCCTGTGATCGAAAATTCTCAGCCGACCACTAAGAATATCGGTGTCAAAATCTATTCTTCCCTTATGGGTAATTTCCACTTCTCGGCACCGGTCCATCATGTTTATACCATGTCTAGTAGGCCCGTCTCGACGGGAAGTTCCATTCCTTTCCGCACTTCTTATTTTAATGATCCGTGGACCTTACCTTCCCCGACTTTGTCTTTTGAAGTTCAGTCACATGATGGAATGGTCGTGCCACTATCAGCAGTAGAGATTGTGTATCAATCTATTCTCGACTCTTCCACCAATCCTGATCCTGTTCCCTCATCGACGAATGAGGAGGATATCGTGTCTAGGCCTGTATGGGCCACTTTTTTTTCTTGTTCACATGATTTCCTCAATGGGACTTCACCCTAAGATGAAGCCATCATCGAAGCCATGAATGGTTCCGAAAAACCTTGGGATGACATGCATCACCGCTCTTATTTTCTCCCAGAGCTTGAAAGAATCGAACAAGACAAAATTCGATCTACTTTGAGTGATATAGTCAGTCACACTGTAGTTTCACTTGATATGCACAAAATTTATGCCAAAGGAAATATGGTGAGCATTTCTCCTACCGTCACGATAGATATCTCTTGTACCCCTAGTAAGGTTGAAAACATAAATATCGGTGCAGATTGCTCTCTATAAGAAATCTTGATCAACACCAAGGTCTTCAAGGAATTTCGAGACATATTTGATTGTTCCTATGAAGAGATGTCAGGGATTGACCCTCGTATTGTAAAAAATGAGATTAGAACTTATCCAGATGATAAAAATGTTTGGCAACGTCTTAGAGTTGTCAACCCTCGAAAGGCCCCTACTATTAAAACATAGGTGGAGAAGCTACTTAATGTTGGCTTCATCTACCTAGTTCCTTTAACCGAATGGGTATCCAACCTCGTTCCTGTAGATAAGAAGCAAGGAACCATCTATGTGTGTATGGATTTCCGTGACTTGAACAAGGCCTGTCCGAAAGACAACTTCCCCACACCTTTCATTGATCAGATTCTCAACGAGTGTGTGAGAAGAGAAGTATTTTATTTTATGGATGGATTTTCAGGATATAATCAAATTCAAATCAAACCCGAGGATCAACACAAGATGACATTTATTTGTCCTTGGGGTACTTTTTCATACTAGAAGATGCCTTTTTGGCCTTAAAAACACTGGAGCAATCTTTCAACATGCCATGAATTTTTCTTTTCACAATCTAAAGAACATAGTTGAAGCTTACCTTGATGATCTTGTTGCTCAATCTCATAAGAAAGTTGATCATGTTAATCACCTTTGGCTTGTATTTGAAATATGTTGTTACTATAGAATCTGGTTGAACCTTCACAAGTGCATATTTTGCGTTAAGTTTGGTCATCTTTTAGGTTTTCTAGTTTCTGAGACTAGGATCATGGTAGATCCACTTAAGGTTGAGGCAATACTTAGGTTTCCTCCCCTGCGCACGATTAGACAACTTCAGGGTTTATAGGGGAAAGCTAACTTTCTTCGTAGGTTTATAGTGAACTATGCCACTATCACTAAAGGTTTCATGCGTCTTTTGAAGAAGGACACCCTTTTTATTTGGGATGAGTGAGCCCAAGAGTCCTTCGATTCCTTGAAGAAAGATTTGGTGTCGACACCTCTACTAAAGCCTCCTGACTATAGTAGATATTACTTGCTTTATATCGCCGTGTTTGAATATATGATTGGTATGGTCCTAGTTGAGGAGGATGATGAAATCTATGAGCACATCATTGGCTATCTTAGTCAAACATTTACTTGGTATTGAACTCAATTATACTCATGTTGAAAATCTAGCTTTGGCTTCCATTCACGCATTCCAATGTTTGCATCATTATATATTACTTTTCAAGACTACGATGGTTGCTGATGTCAATCCATTTCAATACATCCTCACCTGGCATATCATAGGGGGAAAATATAATAAATGGATTGTGATTTTACAAGAGTTTGATCTCGATTTTGCTTCTGCGAAATCCAAGAAATCCCTAGCCTTTGCAGAGTTGATATCCAATTTTCCATGATTAGATGAGGAGGTTATCCATGTTGATTCTTTTACAGATGAACACATTTTCCTTATCTCGTTGTCTGACCTCTGGTATGGAGACATCATGCTCTATCTTCAGACCTTGAAGTTCCCTCAACATCTCTCACAAGATGACCGACAACGTATAAGGTACCAAGCTAAGAAATAGACTATCATAGATGACACTTTGTATCACCGAGGAATAAATGATATATTGTGTTGTTTTTTAACTCATGGAGAAGCTAATTCTATTCTAAATGATTACCACAGTGGGGATATTGGTGGTCATCTATCTGGGCTTGCGACAACCCAAAAAATTTCCGAGTCAGTTATTTATGGCCTACTATCTTTAAGGATTGTATTGAAGAGATTAAGAAGTGCCACCCTTTCCAGGTGTTCACTCTGAAAATGCTCTCACATCCAAACCCTCTTCACCCAGTCATTACCATCAGTCCCTTCACCAAGTGGGGGGTGGAATTCATTGATTACAACCCAAATTCGGTTGGGGAGCATCAACACATTATCATGGTCGTCAACTACTTTACTAAGTGGGCCGAGGCCATGCCTACAGTTAAATCGGATGGGAAGACTACAACCTTCTTCGTATTCAATCAGATTGTCACCCGGTTTGGTATCCCAAGTGAGATTGTCATTGATCATGGCAGTCACTTTAAGAATGAAATGATGGAATAACTAGCAGCTAAGATAGGGTTTAGACATGGTCATTCTTCTCCCTATTACCCCCAGGAAATGGACAAGTAGAGGCCATCAAAAAGTCTCTCAAGACCATTTTGCAAAAAACTGCTAGTTAGAGTAAATCCGACTGGAACATCATGCTATATCCTACACTCTCGACATACCGAACCTTGGTGAAGAATGCCACCGGATTTTCCCCTTTCCAGTTAGTACATTGTGTGGAGTTGATTTTACCTATTGAATGTGAAATCCCTTCTCTTAAGTTGGCAGTCACGCTCCTACTTGACACTTTTGATCTCGAGCGATGCCTTGTACACCTAGAGAGTCTCGATGAGCATCATTGATATGCCTCTACAACTATCGAAGTGAACAAATGATGTGTCAAGGTCCATTATGATAAGTCTGCCTATCCTCAGTTGTATGTCGAGGGTGACTTGGTCCTCTTGTATGATCAAGCCAAAGAACCATTGGGGGTAGGCAAGTTTAAACCCATGTGGCACGGTACTTACATCATGCTACGTGTTCTAGAAAAAGGAGCCTATGAATTAGAAGATTATGAAGGGAATAAGTTGGTTGGGCCCATAAATGGGCTCTACCTGAAAAGATATTATGCTTGATCCCTAGGATCGGGAAAAACTCTCTGTATACTAATGTAATTTAGTGTATATATCTCTTTTCAGTTTTTGTCTTCAGATTGCTTATCGAGTTTTCACTTGGTTGACAGATGTCAACGGAGTCATCAGTATACTTAGGATTTGTATATGGGGCTAGTCGTCACACACAAAACTTGGTTTCTATCTCTTGGGTGGTTTACTTACCCGAGGGTCTATTGGTGTCTTCAGGAGGTGTATGCCTAGGGCCATCCATGAATAATGTGACTGAATATAGTGTCATTATAGAAATTTTGCACGATGCTATATCACATGGCATTCATTCATTATAAGTTCACCTATATTCCTAGTTGATAGTATGTCAGTTGAATGGCCATTACCGCGTGCGTGATCCTAGTTTACTCCGACGATTCCTACGAGTATGTCTTTTAGAACGACAATTTGATTTTATTACATATTATCATATTCCTAGGAGTTATAATCATGTACCCAATGCTTATGCTAACTTTGTTTAGATTGGCATTTGTCACATAATTAAAAGCAAAGAAAACCATCTAATCAATGTACATATTGTAAAATGTAAGTAAAGTCAAAGATCCTTTTTTATATATTTCAAAAAATATGGTGTTTATATTACAAAATGGGGCTAACACCCTCAATACACATATACAACCAGTATTACAAAATCCCATGACATCTACACCTGTGGCACCGAATGTGTGTCATGGTAGAAAACCACAACATTTGTGAGACGTCGAAAGAGTCGTACCCATGCCCTAGGTACACCAACCACCTGTCGCTACATGGCTTCAGGCATATCCTCTACCTCAACCATGGGTATCCTGTGAGTCAAACGCAACAGTTTTCCCTACACATTTTGTAGGACCCTCTTGGCTTCTCCTCGCATCACCTCATCTCCCTGGTTCCTCCATCGGTGTCGAGGGAAACCCTCTGGCCATCGTGGACCCACGTCTGTGACACACAAATTTCTATTCAATACTTAAGCACCATCCAAAAATATTGTTTTCGTAATTATACAAAAATACAAAAAAAAAATGAAATATGTAAATAATTTTGACATACCTATGTCACCATAGGCGGACCCTGGTGGAAGTGGCATGTATGGATCTGATCCAGGTGGATATCGGGGGCCACCCATCTTTTCCAAATGGCTCAAAACAGTTTTCTGGCCATTTTGGCAAATTACTATTTTTAGCAGGTTTTAACTTCCGGGGCCATTTTGAGGGCCTAAATGAAGGTTTTTCAAGATCAAGGTTCTCAATAATATCCAAAGGCATAATTGAGGCCCCAAAATTAATCTCCTCGACGATACCTTTCCAACGAGCTATCACACGCCTAAAACAGAGATCGTATGCAAAAGTTACGACCCCGAGAAGTTGATGCACCAACTTACCCAAACGGGGCCCACATGACTTTTGGCGCTTCATCTCCTAGGGTT
>ML782661.1:537272-561711 GCA_009831015.1 Picea engelmannii
TTCCAACTTCGTCCTCTGGGTTCATGTAGTCTTTTCTAGATTTCCTTCTTTCCCTTGAAGTCTTACTGAACCACAAAGTAGACATTTCTGACATTTCTCCAAAGCTGTCATTTGCTTAGGTTGGATTGAGGATTCCTCAAAGTAACCGCAAGTTTTCCAATGCTTTTGGTGTTTGTAAGTGAGAAATGAGTTAAAAACAGGGTTTGCTACATGGCATAAGGTCAAACATTGTTTCGCCGGACATACCTTCAAAAGCATAGAAAACCAGAAAGAAAAGAAACAACAAAAGAAGTAATTATCAATCGTGAATATACTCAATAAAGAACAAACAACACACATATTTATTGTTTTATTCATTTTTTTATTTTTAGAAGTATTTTTTTAGAGCTTGGCCATTTACTGGGAGGGCATTAGGTTCGCCCTTCAGATTCTGCAACCTATAATTGCCTGCCCCGATCTTCTCAGCTACCTGGAAAGGTCGAACCCATATATTCTGAAACTTAGAATGTTTCCCTTTTGGTTCATTTGCTCTGTCCCACTTCAGGACTAAGTCTCCTACTTCAAATTTCTTTTCTTTTGCCTTATGCCTATTGATCCATCTTTTCACTTTCTATTGGTGAGATAGGAATTTTGACTTAGCCTTTTCTCTCTCTTCTTCCAGCATGAGTGTAGTGTTAAGTCTTTGTTTCATGGCCGATGAGGGTTCTTCGTTGGAATCTTGGGTCAATTGAAGAGATAGAAGATATAGCCCATTTGGGAGGATGGCTTCTTTCTCGTAGACCAAAAAGTATGGGGAATTTACTATAGCTTCTTTGGGTGTGACCCTATCGGCCCATAAAGCATTATGGAGTAGATTATGCCAATTTCTTTGGTTATCTGCAACCGTCTTCTTCGATATTCTTACAAGGGTTTTATTAGTTGATTCTACCACTCCGTTTCCCTGGGGATAATAATTTGCAGAGTACTTAATTATGATTCCTTTGTCTAGAGAAAAATCCATCAATAGGGTGGAAGAAAAGTAAGTTGCATTATCAAAGACCAGAATAGAAGGGACACCAAACCTCGTAATCAACTGCTATTCTATGAATTGGATCAAAACCTTCTCGTTTACATTAGTTAGAGGAATGGACTCTGCCCATTTTGTGAAATAGTCGGTGGTAGCAAGAATGTAATTGTGCAGTTTTGAAGAGCTAGGTGTAATTTCTCCTATGATATCAAACCCCCACTACTCAAAAGGCCTAGAGACAGTCACAGGTTAGAGTGGGACTGCTGCTCTCTTCTCCTTTCTAGTGCTTATTTGACAAGTCTTATAGTTTCTAGCGTAAGTATGAGCATGTTTTAAGAAGGTGGGCCAATAATAGTCGACTCTTAGAATCTTATGAGTGGTGGTGTTTCCTATGAAATGTCCCCTGTCGGGGCCATCATGGATTTCTTTCAGCACTTTGTCTACATCTCCACGTCTGAGACATCTTAAAAGTACCCCATCATAATTGCTCCAAAAGAGCATTGAATTTATAAGGCGGTATTGTACATATTTTAATCTGAGGGCTCTCCTTTCCCTAGGGTTGAGGTTTTCGAGACAAGTGCCGTGATGTAGAAGGTAAGTTAAATCCTTATACCAAGAGTCCTGTCCTGGGGAGATGTATGCTACTTCACCACACCATAGTGCCATTTAGTTCTCCCATCCAAAATCTTCATTTACTTGATACTAGGCTTCAACTGCAAGCTTGCATAACACTTGTCCTTTTACTAGTTTGGCAGGTTTTATATCTAGATCAAATTCCTGAACTACTGCCATCCAATTCCTTCTTTTTCCCCCATTTGTTGTTGGGTAAACAAGGATCAGACTGCAAGGTGTGATACAATTACTTTAGTGTGATTCTTGAGGATGTAAGACCTAAAATGATTTACTGCCTTATAAATTGTGTAGTCCTATTTGTCTATAGCAGGATAATTGAGCTCAACTCCTTGAAGATTAGTACTCATAAATGACACTGGGGCTTCGTTGTTATCATCATTATTCTAAGTCAAAAATATAGCTAATGACTGGTCGGAGGAAAAAGTATAAAGGGAAAAGTCTTTATTGAAATCGAGACTTCGGAACACCAAGGCCCAAGATATGGAAGCTTTGATATTGTTGAAGGCATCTTTTCGCTCATCATCCTGCTTAAATTCAACATCTTTGCAAATAACCTTTTGTAAGGGTTTGATGATTTCTACAAAGTCGAGAGTGAACTTCCTCACAAAATTGATTTGCCCGAAAAAGGACAGCATAAATTTCTTGTTATGGGGTAATGGAAGTTGAGATATGGCCTTAATCCTTTTTGGGTCTATGCGAATCCCTGCTTGAGATATAATGTGACCTAACAACTTACCTTCCTTGACACCGAAAATAGTTTTCTTTGGGTTTAAGGATATACCGTATTTCCTACACCTTTCAAAAATCTGATTTAGGTGTTGAATGTGCTCTTCTCTATTCTTCGAATACACTTTTACATCATCTAGATACACTACCACACATTTATTGATTAGTCCTTGGAAATCCACATCCATGGCCCTTTGGAAGGTCCCTCCTACGTTAATTAACCTGAAAGTCATGTGCTTATAAGCGAAGGTTACCCAGTTGGTTCGGAAGGTGGTTTTTAGACGATCTTCCTCTGAAACTAGTACTTGGTTTTAACGTAAGAAATCGTCTAGTAGAGAGAATATCTCCAAGCTAGACATGGTCTACATGAGTTGTTCCATTGGTGGGATTGGGTAATTGTATTTTTCTGAAGCTCCATTGAGGTTCCTAAAATCTACGCATAGGTAGATTTCTCCCAACTTTTTCCCCACCGGAACAAGATTTTCTATCCAAGTGGAATTCCTAACTTGGAAAATGATCTTGGAATCTAAAAGGTTATTTAATTCCTGATACATGAGAGGCTCTAGGGATGGATGATACTTTCAGAGCTTCTGTTGGAAAGTTTTCACTTCAGGTTTTAATGGGATGGTGTGTTGAATGATGTAGGTATCATACGTTTTCAAATCCCTATAGGACCATGCAAAGACATCCTGGTATTGTTTGAATAATTTGAGTTAGGATTTCCTCTCTTCCTTAGACATAGTCTTGCTGAGATTCACATTCTTTGGGTCTTCTGAGGTCCCAATATTTATAGTTTCATGCAGGGGACAAGAGCTATCGGTCTTTTCATTTTTAGGTCCCTTAAATCGCTCTTTCAGATCAAACATATTTTCTAGATTAGATATCCCTTTCGAGATTGTGTGAGCCTTTGATTTGTCCATAGGTTGTCCTATCTGAGGACCGGTTTGTGTTGATTTCTCTTGGAATTTTTCATTGTCAATAGCGAGATATTTGAAATTTTCTTGGTTGGTCAAGAAGTTCATGATCTGTTCATCTCCTTCAAAGACTTTCCAATTGGAAATGTTATTGGGTATCGATGGTTTGTAGAGAAGCTCCATAGTGAATCAGGAGGCTTCATAATCCTATAAAGGAGACAGCCTGGAAGCGGTTGTTGCCAAGGAGTCAACAATAATATTTTTTTCTTTGGGGATCGTTGTGATATTAAAAGCTTCAAAGTGATCTATAACCTATGCACCTCCTGCTGATAGTTCTTTAGGTGAGGAGAATTGAAATGTATAGTATTTCTTTTCTAACAATAATTTCAGAGGCTCCGAAAACTTTCAATTATTTGACATTCAAATCTATGGCTTTCTTTAATCCTTGTATCAGATATTCATATTTGATAGTGTTGTTGGTACACTCGAACTCTAGCCTGCATTACAGGAAATGACGTTTACCTTTAGGATTGATGAGGATTCACCCTACTCCTAACCCTTCTTGTGATTTAGATACATCGAAATAGAGGGTCCAAATTTGTGAGTGAGAATTGCTATTTTCATTTCCCTTATTAGTTTCTTGCTCCCCAACCTTTTGTTCCACAAGCATGGTTTTTACATAAGAGATCTATTGTCGGTATCGACGATTTCTCTTGAAAAATTGATTTGAAGTTTTGGGTAAGAGGAACATCGGATAAGAGAGGAGCGAAGTTTCTGAAGTAGGAGTCATAGGAATAATTGCCTAGTATGGGGAAATTTGTGGACAAGATCTCATTAGGGGTTTCTAGATCAATGATTGTATGTTTTAGATATCTCTCCCTATCGATTTTGATCATGTTCTTGTATCCCTTCAGTGGTAGCCAAAGGTGTGCCCGGTTTGTATTGAAGTAACCGTTTATCTTTTCAAACCAATCTCGACTCATTAATAGCCCATATGCCTCTGGTATATCTAGTACGATGATGTCAATCACTTGCATGAATGTGGGGTGTGTCGATATTTTGATCATCAAATATTTGAGTTCTCCTATGACCTTGACCTGGGTCCTGTCTAGTTGTATGGCATGCTTATCACTTTTGAGAGGTATGTCATTTAATTTTTTGCAAATAGACAAGGGCATAACGTTGGAAGATGATCTAGAATCTACCAAACCGTTATGAAGGTTTCTATTGAAGATTTCGAACGTTAAGAGGAATGGTGGGACAAAAGGATTTTCCTTTCTATCTCCCGAATAGGTGTTCATAGTTGGTTTTCCCACCGGATCTATGGGAGAAAGATGTCTTTCTGGACCATTACTCGCCATCGATTTTTCTATTGAATTCAAAGCTTGTAACATAAAGTCCTCCTGTCAAGGAATCCTGCATATGTCCATAACTGATATATTGGCTTTTAGCTTCTTCAAATCTTCGACTACGTTGTAATCTAGTTTGGGTGATTCCTGGGTATGAACGTGTACATAATTTTTACCGAGAGTGAAAGATGTTTTTGGGTGATCGAGAGTTATCTTAATTTTCGAGGCATGGGTGGTGTTGGTATCTTTTTAGCTAGGCAGACCCTTACTGCATGTCTGTATCACCGAAACTTCCATGGGTTTTTCCCGAGACTCAAACATGTTGTCGGAAGGCATGATCAGGTTGAGATCCCATATTAGCATGGCTATATCTTGTGGTGGGTCAATCTCTTCCTGGTCATCAATATTCATGACTGAGTTGTTTGGCTATTCGGTCAGGGAGAGTTTGTCTAGAAACTGATTGGCCATCAAATTAATGGCATGTACCCATTGAGGGAAGTCTCTTTCAAAGTGGTTTTCTTGGTGATAAGTACAGAAAGAGTCAGACACAACACTCCCTATATCAATATTTAATTTAGTTGGGGGAGGTTCAATTTCTTTGAAAGGCTAGTTCCTTTTAAAGAAAGGATTATAGGGCCTTTGGCCTTGGTTTCCCTCTCCTGCACTTATATTCATGTCTATGATCTCATTTGATAATTTATTAACCATGCGTTGTAGATATTATATATCTCCATTACCTTTGTCAGGAGTTTGTTCAACCACTTTTCCCGATGGTCTATTCAAAAGGAGTCCTCTCCTGGGAGGGGGATGGGATTATTTCTTTACTAGAGAGGCCTAGCCTTCTTTACATCCTTTCATCTGGAATTCTATTGTATTGGCTTGTTCAAAATTTTCCGCTAAGGTTTTCTTAGCGACTCTTTTTACAAACATAGAAATAGAAGTCGGGAGCACGTTAGCATAAACCTTGATTTGGTTTTGCCGCGGGTTGGAATTTGTTTAATATGGTCGTGCATATTTGATTGAAATATTTGAACCTCTCTTTCAGACTCATGATGGTTTTGAACAACTCAGCCATTAGATCTCCTGTAGTATTTTCCTCTACAAATTTATCTAGAGAATCTTTCTGGAACTTGGTCCAGCTAGTTATAGATCCCACTGGCAGATTAAAATACCATGTGGAAGATGAATTTCCAAATGTGTAGGGAAAAAGTCTGTAGACTACGTCTTCATGTTGAACATTCATGAGTCTAATCACAAGTATGAACTTCTTGATGTGATCTTTAGGTAAACCTGAAGTCTCAGGGTCATACTTGGGAAGCAACTTCTTCGGGTGTTGGGGAAGATTATGTACTCATCTAGGGATGGCCATGTTGTCTTCAACCAACCAAGGTTGGTTGTTATGAAGTGGGATTTCCCTTTCTTCCTCATGGTTATTATTACCTTTCATATCTTCGGAATCCGATTTAAACTCTTCTTCTTCCGAAAATTCATTTGGCTCGTAGATGTCACTGGCTGACATTTCGGGTATCAAATCAAGAGGTTCTTGTATTTTGGTAATCAAAAAATCTATTAATTCTTCTACGGAGTGTACAAAAACCTCATTGGGAGTGATAGCCACTGGTATAATTTGTTGTTTTCTTCAAGGGAGAATGGGATATAGGGACAGCACACTGATATGCCGAGCGTAGGCTCTTGTGATTCTCCTGAATTGATTCACTTCCTCGTGAAGAAGGGCGTAAGGTATTTCAGGGTGAAAAGGTTATTCCTCAGGCTGGGGTGAGTTACCTGCTTTGGGAGTACTCAACATGTGTGGGCTTTATGTTGAATGACTAGCCATGCATGTGGGCCGTTATGAATCTGTAGGCTATTTGAAATGTTATATAAAAATATATACTCAACCATTCATTATCAGACCCTCCTTCTAGCGCCAATTCTGTTGATGGGTCTTAAATCCCTTGACTCAACAGTAGGAACCAAACCCACCACCGAGACCCAATTAGAATCTACAGCATTTGAAGATGGAATGGTTCTCCAGATCTTGTGATCCGACCAATTTATCGATGGGATTTTTGTTTTCTTGTGAAGGCTCTTCCTTCAGTCAGGACTATTCTCTTATGTATTTTATCTTGGGTGGGACTGGTATGAGAAATGCAATCCAGTATAAACCAACTTTACAACAAATCAGATTAAGTTTTAACTACTGGGGAAGAGGCTAAGCTTGGGATAACTCACTGCTCAAACATGCAGACAATGATTCTATACCACAGGCCTAGTACTAATAAATTAACCATGTGAGCATCCAATTACTGTCTGAGAAACTAATTATCAGAAAGAAAGCACATATGTAATAAGATAATGACAAGAAAAATAATTCATCTACCATAACCATTCATCACATAATAACACAACGATTTAAAAGCAAAGAACATCAAGACATTGTACCAGATAACTTGACAACATAATTAATTTCTCTTACTCATTACTGCATCATTCATGAAATAGGATAGGAAGTAGTTCTTCTCCAAGTCCAATCACATGCAGCTGATGAAAATAGTTTGTCTTTGGTCTAGAAGGACTTCTCAATTCCTAGCATCTTCAAAATAATTCTTAATAACCAAAACGAAATATTTCTTACAACAACCATAGACCTTTCACTAATTGGTTGAGGTATTTATTTATAATATAAAGTTTAACTGAAATTAATAGCCAAGTGCAGTTTAAACAAAGAAAAAATCACCACATGGTGTTATATTCTAACATTTTCTTTAACAATCAACCCAATATATTTCTTGGAAAGGGTGACTTTTCTCATATTCAGTCCAGTTGATAAACATTTCTTCATAAGTTTGGGCCCATGGAAACCTGTGTTGTTCCATCGGAGCCGCATATATTCCCTTGATGTCTACTGCATGCGCCTGATACTTTACAATACTGGAGTTCAACTGCTGTAGCATGGTTCGAGCTCTGATCGGATGTTCTATGAATTTTTGCACTTTCCCTAGCCTCGCATCAATTATCTTTGTGAACGATTTGGTCCATAGTGAGTCTTGTTCGACATGCAACTTGACCACATCACTCAGGTCGATAAATTTATCGGGGGTTTCGAACTCAGGGAGCCCGATATCCTTCATTACTTTATTAATTTTATCCCAGTGCTTCTTGCATTTGGTCCATTTCTCTTGGATTTCTTGGTGTGGGTCTGTAACACGCCCACTATGGGAACTAATATTTTTCAGCTTTTTCCTCCTTTTTACCGAGGAACAGAATCCCCAAATTCCTACGAGGTTCTAGCATAGGCTACATCTTCTAATTGGACCTTCACCACACCAACTCACTGGTTCTTTCATTGAAGATCCGTCATGTACAACTCATGCACCAAATGTAGAATTTGCTCCCATGTGTCTGTTGGTTGTGACCCCAGGTTAAGCCAAGAGGCACCTTTCACATTTCAGGACTTCGAAAACTGGGAGATTGAAATGCGAGGGAGTCGATTTCTTTGACTCCCCAAACCCTGAAACCCAGAATTGTATTCACACCAAACCGCTTCAAGATTTCACCTACCGAGACTTTGCGTACCAGGATTTCATGATGTATGAAGATGAAGGTTCCTACCCTTCGGTTTCCTAGGTGCTGCAACATCGAAACCCATATATCTACTAAGCTCATGTCGAGATTTCGCAAGTTGAGATTTTGTGATACGCGAAGACATGAGGTCTTGCACTTAGTTTTCCTGGGAGATGAAACTCCAAAATGTCGATATATGTATATATATATAATACTAAGTTCATGTCAGGGTTTCACAAGTCAGGATTTCATGATGTACGAAGACAAGGAAACTGACCCTTGGGAGTCTCGAGTGCTGAAACGCCGAAACATTAAAATCTGCTCACGCTTTAACATTTCGAGGTTTCTCACATTGGGATTTCACAACATGTGAAGACAAGAAGTCTTGTACTTGAGTTTCCCGTGAGCTGAAACTCTGAAACCCCAATATATATATATATATCACGCTAATTTCATTTCGGGGTTTCGCGCCTGGCGAGTACAAAGAAACTCACCCTTGGGTTTCCCGGTTGTCGAAACTTCGAAACACCGAAACTTATCCACACTAGACTATTTCAAGGTTTCACCATCAGGATTTCACGACATGCTAAGATAAGGAAACTTTCCCTTGGGTATCCCGGGTGATGAAATGCCGAAATTCCAAACTCAAACCACGCTATATCATTTCAGGGTTTCGTGAATCGGGAATTTCGACATGTGAATACTAGGGAACTTTCCCTTAGGTATCCCAGGTGCCGAAACACTGAAATACCAAACTCAAATGACGCTACGTCATTTCGGGGTTTCATGAATCGGGAATTTGCGACATGAGAATACAAGGACACTTGCCCTTGGGTATCCCAGGTGTCGAAATGCCGAAATACCAACTCTAACCACACTATACCATTTCAAGGTTTGGAAAATTGGGATTTCGTGACATGTGAAGTTAAGGACACTTGCCCTTGGGTATCCTAGGTGCCAAAACACCGAAATACCATCTCTAACCATGCTATATCATTTCGGGGTTTCACAAATTGGGATTTTGTGACATGTGTAGACAAGGACACTTGCCCTTGGGTATCCCGGGTGCCGAAACGCTGAAATACCAACTCTAACCATGCTATATCATTTCGAGTTTTCGTAAATCAAGATTTCATGACATGTGAAGACAAGGACACTTGCCCTTGGGTATCCTGGGTGCCGAAATGCTGAAATACCAACTCTAACCACGCTAGATCATTTCGGGGTTTCACAAATCGGGATTTCGTGACATGTGAAGACAAGGACACTTGCCCTTGGGTATCCCGGGTGCCGAAACGCTAAAATACCAACTCTAACCACGCTATATCATTTCGGGGTTTCATGAATCGGGATTTCGTGACATGTGAAAACAAGGACACTTTCCCTTGGGTATCCTAGGTGATGAAACACCGAAATACCAAACTCTAAGGGAAACATTCTTTCTGGTGCAAGGTTTCCAAACTTAGGCCATAGAATCCTTCAACGGATTCTTGGTTAATTATCACCAGGCTGGGTGACTTGACTGAAAATCCTTCTTAAATAATTGAGCTATGAACTCTATGACAGTAGTGAGGTAAGCTTAAGTATTTATTTAAAAACAGTGGTCCTTCCAAGGAACTCACTCCGGCCTTGGAATATGATGGAGCTTTCTGGAAGGAGGTGCCTTCGGGGAAAACAACCCAGGGCATGGTTTGGGTCAAGTACATGGGATAGATCTTCCGAGAATGGACTTCAAAGTATGAACTTGTTCAATGTATGTATATATATATATATATATATATATAATTGAACCAAATATGTCCATACAAGTATAATCATGCATCCTCCTTTTCCGATCAAATACACCGGGAAAACACTTCTATACAGAAGCCATTCATGAGTGTACAACCATGAGCATTCATTTCAAGAATATTCAATTTAAAATACAAGACATAAATACTTATTAAAAAAACACCTGGTGTAATGCAACTACTGAGAGGGGTGCTCGTTTCCACCCAACCATAGGCTCAACAAATCCAAAAGGATTTACCACTAGCCACCCCCGAGCTAGACCACGATTCTTTGAGACTCAATCTCTTACTTCCTTCTCGTCGGAAGTCTAGGACAAAGGTTACTCTCCTTCTCCTCTTCTCATCACTCTCTGTATTTCCTGAAGTTCCTCTAGTTCTCCTTTTTTTGTGATTCCTGTCATGTGTGTGTCTGTATGCTCTCCTCTTCCCCCCCCTTCCACACTTATTTCCTCCTATGAGGTTGCGCATGGCATGAAATTTCTTGTCCAATGGTCAGGTCTGAGAGCTTCTACGGATGGGCGGTTCACCTCATCCCCTCATTTATTCTTGAGGAGCCTCCCCACCTACCGTCCGGGTGGGTAATTCATTTATGGGTCTGAGAGTGAGCTTTGGTTTTCCCAAGCACGTACAAACCAGTATGGTTTGGTTAAGTGTTAGTTAATGCAGCCACTCCTGGCCCCTTCCACCATCTCTCATCATCCATCGTGGTCTCTTTTCAGCACATCCCCCTCTCAGCAGTCATGCAACATATATGCATACATCATTTACATTTCTCGTACCTTTTATACTAAGGTCCATTAATTCAAACATTCCCAAACTTTGAGTTGTCCATAGTTCTTGGCCAATATAGTTATTTTTATAGACTGGGGGAAGCAGGGTGTTACAGGTCCCGAGACATCTTATCCTAGTACTCGGCTGATCATTTCATGCGATTAAGAATACTTTTTCCCACCGTTTGAATGCCATGTACTTCCTTCTCTCGGCCCTGTTGGACTGACTCAATGTACTCAAGTCTTTCTACCACTTGCTGCACCTTTTCATAACATCGCTCCATCTCCTTGCATGTCATGAGTGCCATGAGAGTGTCCTCCTAGAAATTAACTATGTTTGAAGTTAACAGGTGTCTTTCCTTCTTGAACTCGCTGTAAAATCCTCCAAATTCACCTTTTAGATACACAGCGGTATGTGTGGCACCTTTATAGTATTCGACCAGGTGGCGTAGGTGTTCGAGCTCCTTTAGGGTGGAAGCTAGTTCCTTTTCATCTCTCCTAGCTCTATCCAAGGTGGCATCTGAGAGGGCCTTTTCCACACCTATCAGTTCAGACGTTTGGGCATTTGCTGTGTTGATCAAGTTTTCCTCCATAGTAACTAATATGGAGTGATCCAACGTGATCCTTCTTTTCTTTGAATTCATTTGAATAATGGATTTTTTCTTTTGATTGTATGAGATCTTATAGATATCGTCTACCTCATCTACCAACTCTGGTATTTGATGATCACCCCATGTGAGCCTGTTTCCCAGGCTACTGGTGGTGTATATTTGTTCAAGATTGGGCTCCTGAACTTCCTCGTTGTGCCTCGTGGTTCCAACTCCTACTTGTTTCTCATTGGGGATTTGAGTATTTGGAAGAATAGAGACATTGGGTATAGACCCGTGATTTACTTGCTCATTGGCCGTCGAACCGTTGATTCCATTTCCCAGGGATTCTTTCTTTGATTTCTTCGATTCAGTCTTGTCCTCCATATCTACTTCGATTTCCAATACATTGGGCCCCTTTTTGTCGAGGCTACTTTCATTTTTTGTTTCCTCTTGTGAGACCTCCTTGTCTTGAACTTCAGGCTCAGGAGAAGAATTCTTCTCAGGACCCTTTTCCTCTTGGACACACATAGGGGTGTTGTGAGATGGCTCTGGGCTCTCGTCGTCACTATATATATGTATAATATTGCTCAGGGGATTAGGCGCTTGTGTTTCTATTGACACCCAGACTGCCCCTAGTTGAAGTGTCCTGCCCACTAGGGAATTGATCAATGATGTTGTGGATTCAGGGTTGCCTAACCCATTGGTGTTCCCAAATTTTGTGGAATCAGGGCCGCTTGACTCCGTTGAGCTTCCTTCTCAGATTCCAATTGGAAGCCTAGGAGTGATGATGAAGTCTAGATTCTCTTACATTCGCTTCATTAGCAGCTGACTTTGCTACCACAAAAGTTCACTCATCCCCTGTACAACTTGAATTTTAGGGGAATCCCTAATTTGTACTGGGGATTCCTGATAAACCCTTGCTGCTTCGATGCCTTCTTGAGGATTGCCTATTGCTTCACCCGGTTCAGATGCTACTATTCCTTCCCGGGTCCTGAGAATTTCTTGGGCTGTCTTCTCCAAAGACGCCGCTTTCTCTTCCCAACTCATAGCTTTGAACCTGGTTGTTCAAGGATCATCCCTCCTTAGCGCCACCTCATTCCAGTCTTGAGCGTTTTCAGTGAAAATTTCATCTTCAAACTGGTCATGGGCATAAGGTTAATAGGATGATACCTGCGATGTGTGTTGTGGGACCAGACCCTTGGGATCACGTTTGTGAAATCGGCCAGTTTGGAACCAAAATTATAATTGAATTATCCATTCTTACTTAGCATGTGCAGTGTCTTTGACCATGTAGAAGCCAATATGAAACCCATAAGGTATGAAGGCCCGCTTCTTGTTCTTTACTAAAGTGGCATTGTATCATTGTAAAATGGTATGATAGAAAATTTCCCCTAACACTAGTTGATTGGGAACATATATGGGTAACAAATGGGGTGCCCCTGTGGCATCGAAAACCTTGATGTAGGTCTCGTTCTCATCTAGATACCAGTGACCTACTTTCGATATAACCTTTTTTTTCTTTATCTGACAACCTTGGGCACTCTTTCTTGAACAACAAAGAATAAATGCGAGAAATAAACTGGTCATAGATAAGAGCATAGGATTGTTTTTACCTATTTTCCCATAAGATGTTAAAGTATACATGGACCGGGAGCTCCGAGTAGTTCCAGTTTAGGTTCATTCCAGAGAAAATGTTCTTGGCAAAGATGATGTCCAGTAGATACGAGGCTATGTAGAAGGAGGGGTTTTATCCCTCTTTCGGCATCTGGGCTTGTCTTGTGCAAGTGCTCAGCTGTTTGGAGATGATGGCACCCCAATTGAAGCCCGTGCCTGAAATATCCATTGTATAAGCTAGAGGCATCCAAGCCTCTAAAAATCGAGAGCAATCTTTCTCCCCATGCAACCTGCAAAGAAGAGACATCATGTATATGTATGGTTCCCTTAGATTGGTTGTCGGATACCACACGATAGTTCGATTCGTGAATTTTTTTTCTTCCCTCCAGCATGACGCCATGATTTTGCTGGTATTGTGTGCTGCATAGAAACCCACAACGAAACTGGTGCTCATCTTTTCTTCTGATTCCCTGATGTTGTAGTAAATCTGAACCTCTGATGGCAAGAAAACCCTGATGTATCCACCATTATCTTCATTAATCAAACATTTTTGTGCATCAGTGTGGTCAATGAGCCACTTTAGGAGCTCAATTCAAGGAAACACCAGATTTCGTCTTTCCACCATGTGCAAATAATCCCTACAAAAATTTGGGAGGACATCATCATCGAGCTTCCTTGTATCAGGATCGATGTGCATGGTATACTCGAGGGGTTCCTCCTTCTTGATTTTACTAAACAATTCTTCCCAACGAGGAAATGTTTTTTTGGCTCCAATGTTTGCCTCTGTGTCTCAGAAGGCTGGGGGCTGGTCGAAGGCCTTCTTGGTGGTTGTCTTAATGATAGGTACTGGCTTGGGAGAAAATTCTAATTTTCTTGCAACTATTGGGGAGGATCCCTCTCCTGCTTCTAGTTCTTGTAGCTTTGGTGCTCTTGGGGATTTCCTGGTGGAGGGTTTCTTTAGAGGCATTGTTCTTGTAATTTAAATGGCCCTTTAAACAAGTGTACAGAGCAGCGTTGGGTGGGAACACATAACAATGAAACTTAAAACACCATAAGAGGATACATACTTGTAATTCTTGCTAAGATAGTTGTCTAATACTCACTGAACCTTGGATGCCCTCTTCATTTGTTAGCCTCTCTCTTCTTTGTGTTTTGAACTCCTTGCCATGCAAAATAGGATCACACACAATGACTCGAAAGATATTGACTAGAGATATTCTATCCATCATATCAATCAATTGATATGAGTAATGAATGAAATTCAAAATAAACTATCATCGGATCTCTACGAGTAAATTCTAACTGGTTGATGGTGGAGGCGTGGAGGAAGATGCATTGTATCAGTAGGCTTAAACGATCTCTTTTGATTCATGCATGAATAAGAAACTAATGCGCGATCTGCAGATAACTAACATTTTAAATGTGTCATACCTAACAAATCTAAGGGTTAAAATGTCTCATCACGTTGTGTCTCTCTGACGTGGAGATCAGGGATTGGCGACTACCTTTGTGCATACTTCTACTGGTATCCTCCTGATAAAGACTTATGACACAGATGATATCGGGGATCGTTGATTGGGGAAAGTTCAAGCGCGGAGCTTCTTGGCAGGTTATCATCTTCGTAACCTTCCGTTGCAAAACACATTTTGGGAGTCGACGGTTAGCGATACCACTTTTCTCCTTGTGCAATGCTTACTTTTTGTTTTCTTGCCAAAGCCGAATGAATCGATCTTCAACAATATTCCTGCCGAAACTTATTCATAGAAAAGAGAGACTTCCATCCACCGATGCCGATGAAGATAGACACATGGATATTTTGAACTTATCAAGTGATTTTTGTCACCTTTGACCTTTACCGATTCCTAACTTCCTAAGGGTGTTGGGGAAAGATTTAGATTGTCGATTCCTTAAGTATTTTTTAAGTCCCATTTAAAGTTAAGATGATTCTTTGTTGTGTGTTCGAGAAAAATTTAAACAATTTTAACTTGAAACATAAAATATAAGTGCCGACATCAGTTTCATACTGAACTGAATATAGATAGTGCAAAGGATCAAGTGGTGCCCAAAAAGTAGAAATGGACATAGACTTTTTAGGGTGTGTTGAGTGCTCAACAGGTCCCAGTAACCCACCAACATCTCCAACAACCTCACTTGGGCTCTCATTCCTTTGAGCGCCAAAAAATTATACAAACCACATCACTTTAAGTCCATTTGGACCCCCAGATATTGATCTACAACAATGCCGACCTCCTCATGCTGTCGCTCCCTCGATTCAAGAACCATCATGTTAAAGACAACTATAATTTTGAGTTAGAACCCCTCTTTTTTGGTCTTTTGCGTGCTTGTACACGACCTCCTTTGCAAACAGTCACGTGTAGGGCTCAATATATTTCCCTTGTAGTTAATACAAGATTTTATACCTCGTCGTACACGTTCCCTAACCAAAGCCAACCCGCGTACACCAAAATCTATACTTTGTGCCTGCAATAACTAAAAATTTAAGACCTAATTCAAAATTTTAAACTATTGAATTTGAAGAGGAAGAGAACAAGAATTGCCTGATTTAGACGGCTTGTGATTTCATTGCCTGATTCTCCCACAATCATCGTTTGAATCTTGGAGGAATTTTGGTCCAATTTGCACTAGTTGGATAAAAAATCAAAATGGTATAGTAATTTTTTATTTTATTACTATTTATAAGTTATTTTTACCCACTTCCTATAGTTTTAAACCATTTTTGCACCTAATGGACTAATACAAAGGTGGATTGATTTGGTTTTTTCAGTGTTAACATGGGATTCTTGCAGATTTCAGGGTTATGTCGACCATTTGTCACCTCAGGCAGGTATATTCGTTACCCAACATATAGGATAGGTATCCATTCCATTATGCATTTTTGCATTATCCTATAACTGTCACTTTTTATGCTCTAGGTATGAACCCATTTGTTGCGACACAGAACCCTCCATCTACTATAAAGTTGTGTCATTTTCAAGTGGTAGAGACTTACCAAACATGGGTGCCCTAGTTAGATCCCCTACTGCATTTGGTGCCCATGCAGAGATATTTCCAACTAGACTAGGAGTCCCTCACAACTCGTACATAAATTTATGCTGAGCCTCATTTCTCATTCATAAACATGTGACTTTATACCCCATGGACTCCCAAACGAGTTTTAATTTAAGCTCTTTTCTGACTCGTCTAAAAAGGGAAAATATTTCCGAGTGATTTGTCCCTTTCACACTCGATTAAATTGGATTTGAAAGGTCACAATTCTTACTTAATCTCTTTTCTAACGCATTATCAAAAATGAAAATATCACCGAGTGAACTTGTCTTCTTCACACTCGTAAATTGGTTTTGAAAAGACATCTATTTGGCACAATTTTACCCCTTTTTCACACCAAGTAGACTAAAAGACATAAAAGGGACATTTTTTGGTGTCAAGTTTTGATTGCATCTGATGCCCTTGCTTTCATTATTGAGCCTATATTTGATTCTCGCTTTACGCTATAAACTATTTTACTCAATAGTTTTGTATCCTCAACCAAGAAGAGCCTTGTTTATATTCTTCGCAATTTGACACCCTATACCTAGGAGGGAACATTCCCCCGAGTGTCCATCTCCTGCATACACTTCCTTGCATTGAACACAGGTACGTTCCATTGCTGGAACTAGTTTTGATTACTTGTGGCACTCGTTTCCTCCTCTGTATCATAACATTCATTTGTTATGAAAAAACAAAAAAACACGGGCGAGAATGGAGTATTATATTATATTGGCAGCAGTCATGTCGCCTTTGAACAGAGAACAAAATTATTTGAGTCCATTCATCATCATAATTTTGGGATTATCATGGCCTTAGGAAGCTGAGCTCATTACAGAGTCTTCTCTACTGACTGGTTACTCTTCTAGTCTCTATAGAAAATTTCATCGATGCCTCTCGCATCTTATGGTTTCATCATCAGGTCTATGCTACCAAAGTCCTCCATATGTTTCATGCTCTTGTTCAAAGGAATTCTATCAACCTGTGTCGACCACTCTTCAGAACTATTGACTTTGCATGTCGACCATACCCTCAGTTTGTCTCAGAATCACATGATACTGTAGTCCTATCATGCACCTTGGCCCTACTTTCATTATTGGTAAGTAACCTCGAACCCAACAGTCGAAATTTCATCATTGGTTGTTGACTGGGTGGTTTCCCTTGTGTTCAACGATAATACATCTATTCACACATTGGGATTCGTGTAGTTTCTTGGATGCCATTAGCCATATTGGTGGTTTCCTCGCCTTTGTCAACAATTTTTCATCATTGGCTGCCATTCAGAGGGTATTTTTCTTGTACTGCTTGCACTTGGCACACGCGAAATATGCACAAGATTGTTCATTTGTGAACTTATTCTTCATTTGATTTCCACCAAATCATGAAGCTCCTTCTTTGTACCTCGTGCTGACTGATGAGAGATGCCTTAATTCTCTCCTTTCAATGGGTCTCTTTCCATCGACATCAACCCATTTATTCTGGAAATGGGGCCTAGAGTCTTATGATTACCTTGAGGCTTGCATTCATTAGTGCCAAACTCTCTTGCCATCGACAGTTGGGAATACATCAATGTCTCCTAATCGATGGATTCTTCAGGTGTTTGACACTGAATCTTCTATTCACACTTGTAAGAATGTACTCGGTGCCTTGATACCTACTTTCATTATTGTTAGGTTGTCTCGCGTTTGTTAATGGTATACATCAATGACCGATAATCAAATGATGTCTCATTGTGTTCGACCTCAAATCCTTTATTCACATGATGTAGACTTGCAACTTTGGAAGATTGTGTAGAAGACTTGAAGACATCACTAGTTGCCACAAATTTCTTGAGTTGTTGCCTATTTTTAATTGGACCAATACCTATATGACTTTAGTGATCATGGGAGATCAAATTGTGCTCCATGGTATACAGATATCCTCATCTTGGTTTTCTGAGACTAGTTCTACTGGGCCTTGATCATGACTATGAAAACTATTGGCATGTAACAACATTTGTATTTGCCTATTCATGGCCACATACACTTATTTGGTATATTTTCACATGGATCTGTAGTGTGTTTTTGGCAGCCATGTATGAATGTAATGTGAAATCTAGTTCATCCAGCTGGTCCCCTACCACTCCACTTCTAGGTTATTTATAATGTATTTCGGCCATTTCATATACTCCTATGACCGCACACATTAGGGGACATCTGTTAGAGAAATATTTGCCTCACCCTATGCAATCTTGCAGAGAGGGCCTTATTCCATTTCCCTATGCAGACTCACTTTCCTTGATTGATAAATCCAAAGAAAAAAATATAAAGTTTTTCCACTTATATGCATCTTTCACCATATACAATAAGCGCATACGTAGGCTTCTTCACTATAGCCCGTGTACATCAGGATTTGTGCTAGAAAATGAAAATGAAATGTTGTGTTTCCATGTCACGATAGGAGATCTACGATCCTTTGCCTTCCATATACTTGAAACATTCTGACTCGGCCCTTTAGTTTCATTTTGAATGCTATAAAGAAGCCAATTCTGAGATATGGAAAATGAGAGAGAATTCAACTTTGAGAGAAAGTTACTCTAGAGAAATTATTTACTTCATATTGAGTTTGCATCCCTTTGTCCTTTAAGTCTAAACACAATGTTCATCCCCCAAGATCTTCCCTTATTGATGGAGAACCTCGTTGTCTCCCTTCTATGAGCTTTCGTTTGGTGGAGGATTGAAGTGGTGGAGGCCTAGCTAGAAGGAACTTGGTTTCTCGGTTCCAAACCATGCCGAAATGAAATTCTGTAATATTTTCACTTATGTTGATCATTTATTAATAGAAATACTCATTTCCCGTCCAATTGATATCTTGAAAATATATGATTTATTATCCATGGGCATGTTTGTTTTGTATATTAATGGATTATGCTATCTAATGTGCTAACCTTTTATATTATCACTATATGCTTGCTTCGCTTGTTTGTTGAGAACTTGTTGTAGGTATAAAGCTTTGGGTCAAAGTGCTCAATGATAGACATCATCAAACATCTGGAGGAGGTAGGTCCCTTTCTTATCTCGCTTGCACATTGTTTTTATATCATGTTTATGGGAAAGAGTTGATTTCTACAATCATACCTATTTCTTGTGTTTTACCCTAGCCATATAGAGATTTTCCTCTTAACACCAATCCCTACATTAACAACGTCGGGCTGAGGGTTATCAATCATCAGGACCATGGATGCCCATGATGAAGGGTCAAGCCAGGAGAAGGACAATTGGTCAATGGTTATGATTCGACCCTCGTGTGGAAACAACAAGACCTAAAAAACTGTGGCAACCACCGCATGCATTGCATAGGTCCAATTCCTTCCAAACAGAAGGTTGTAGTCGAGAGGTGCATCGACCACTTTAACTTCGACTCACACGGTCTTCCCTCCTAACTGCAAGGGGAAAGAAGGGATGATTCCATGTGGTTTGAAAGAATGGCTGTCAAAAGAAGTAAGTAGAGTAGGTGACAAAGACAAAATACATTCGCCAATGGCCTTCCAACATGCATCACGCAAGTCGAGGTGCCCTCATCAACCACCGTACGAAAAATATTCTGAGTAAAATATTTCATGGGATGAGCCACTACTATCTGAAACACCACATGGTAAGGGAGACGGAATTTCAAGTTGGTTGTATCGAGCATGATCATTCCCGGATTACAGGTCTCAATACATCCGAAAGAGGACAACATAGCCTTTCTCTATGAAGGGAAGATCTATAGGACTTCCAAAGAAGATATCACGCAAGGGGTTTGTGACAAATCCTCCACCAAAGAGTAATTATGGGTGGTCCTCACGTTCAGATTATGTGAAGATTTCTTGAACACCCCTTTTGGGATGTGTGCCATCGTTTCTCCCATCATATTATCAATCCAGAGAGGAATGGATGAGCTTATGGCTTCCTTACCCTTTTCATTAGTTTTCGGCATTTCGTAATCGTGTGCCCTAGTTTCTATGTAATTGTCACCCTTCATCAAATAAAATTTCACGACCCAGGGATTACTAGAAGATGGAGGGGGGTCCCTGACTTCCCCCATCCATGCTCGAAGAGGCTTGAGTCATATTTTTCCCATGTGGAAATGGGTTATTTAACACAATAAGCTATTGTTGTGCCAATAAATTTTGGGCTTCTGTGTAACACCTCTCTACACAATGCTAAGCAATTAATCATTTATTAAATACATACATAATAACTACTTTGCTTTAACATAATTTCATTGATTTTTTTTTACACAATTCTTCTACATTTTCTCAATGATAAATCTAAATAGCATGATGAAATAAGTAATAGGTTAATTCTAAGATTTGCAACTTAAAACAAAAGTATATACAAAATATCAACAACAAATACCACTGAAAAATACCTCTTCCTTAGTTTGTCGAAGCTCATCATATGTAATGTAGTCCTAGGTGCTTCCAAGCATTCTTTTCCCACTTTCCCAGAGTGAAAACAAAGGAATCCTCCCTGCCAACTAGGAGCCTAGTTGGCTTCCTAACTCCAAGAAACATTTCGGTTTCTTGGCCCTTCATGCCCTTGACTCCAAGAGCAACAAAGAACAAATGCTCAAAGAAAACTATCATAAGAATTATATCTTCCAATAATTTCACAACCTCTCATCATGCTCAAACCTCTCCATCCTCCCCTCCTCTCTACTTGTTCTCCCTATTTTTCAAGTTTCCATACACACTTCCCCAATTCTTCTCAAACACCCTCATCATTATCCATCAAACTCCCTTATCTACATATTTTGGGAAAATATTAAAATAAAACTAAATATATATGACTTACATTAAACAACAATAAATAAAATAAAAAGTCTTCCTTCTCATGCTAGCTAATAAATGTTATTTGATAATTTTCCCCAAAATGTACATAACACCCCACCATGCTCATTTAATTCATCGTACCCATCATCTATTAAAGTCAAGAAGGAATTTAATGCTTCTATATATTTTGTATGCAATATAATTTACATATTCAATAAACATTCAATTAAATAGTTAATAATTTACTTTAATAATAAATAGATTAATTACTTATACTAGTGTACATGGGTAGGGTATGTGTGCATAGTTAGCGGACACATATCTCATGTATGTACTAATGATAAACAATCATTGCCTCTAGTGCATAGTTCCTATATGATCACCAAGACATGCAGGACAACAGATCGAGTAATGCATCATTTAATAATCTTAATGAACTAAATTACACCAATTCATCAATAACTCATTGTCACACTTAAAATATCAATAGGAAATCGAGGAGGGTTTTAAACATGGTAGGAACCAAGTGAGTAAACAATAGTGGCATCTCTAATCCCCAATCATTATTCTCAACTAACATCGAAGCATCCTTCCTTCCTAACCTACTTCCATCTTCCATCCTATCCTTTCCTCTATTGGACTAAGATGGAGTGTCAACTACATTGACCTAACTCTAGATAGAACCCGTAAGTGGAAGTGTCATACATCTCGACCAAGCTTCCCCAACAGGCAACTAGCAGTCGTCATCACACGTATAGGGGAGCGTGACTTCACACAAACCTCCCACGACTCTAGGTTTCATAGGATAAATGGTGGGAAATACCTCCACCCCTCCTCATATAACTAGGGTCAACACCCTACATCAATCCATACTGTGCAACTACTATTCTTATAGTCACGCCATAAAACATCCACTCTTGGTAAGTTTTGCATCTTGTCAAAACCACACTTACCATAGATCATAGTAATATTTCAAATCATAAATTAAATAGTAAGTACAACTTATAGAATACAATATCTTCTTGATGTCTACGACATCCCAGTTACCTCAATACTATAGTCATTTCGCTATCACATAGCTCCTCATCCTGTAGGTTAGTTCACCAATAACATATATTTGTGTAGATACATCACAAATTTATATAAGAATCCATATTTGCATTGATGCTCAATTAAGAATTGTATTCCTATTTACATCATGCATTGCATCTATTATACATTCACAACATAACTTGAATTGATATACGTCTACCGAACTTACCCATTTTAATTTTCATGTTTAAATAATAAAATAACTATCTTTTTCATGAGCATATATCATGTAACATATAGATAGGTCTATATGTACACATCTCAATGTCTAACAAAGTCTAACTGACTCTGAACAAATGCTAAACTTTTAATTATTAAGATTAGTAAACAACAATGTTCTAACTACCTGTTGACGGGCGAAATTGACCGTCCGTCAACTGGGAGAGTGGAACCGGTCCAGGGTTGTCTAAATAACCCAAGTCGTTTGGAATGGACCACCCTGACGAGTTTAACGGCTCCGTTGGCCGCTCTAAGGTCTCCTATGAAAACCAAAGAGAAATGATCTGAGCTAAGAAATCTTACTAAAGTAAATAAAACAAACTAAACTATAACTGAATACAAGAAACTAAATAAAATAAAGGGAAACTAGAAACTAATAAAGCAAACTAAACTAACTACACTAATCTAACTATAAACTACTAACTATTATATATACAAGATACTAATTATGATTATAATAACTCAAATCAACTATCTAATTAGTAGCTACGTTATTTCTTATTCACAAATGTACACTATAAACAATCTACAGATTTGATTAAAACCTGCAAAACTCATGTATATTTTGTCCTAAGACAACCAAGAATCTCTTTTTTGATTTTTATATTTTATGAAAAAGAAACAGAAATTACTGAAATTAAATGATCTAATATATTTACTGAAATTAAAAAATCTAATATAAATCTAATTCAACTTCTATCTATATTAAACTACTTAATAAAAACTGTAAACAAATTACTAATTAACCTGGAAACGCTCCAAGTCTGCCCTGTGTATGATTGCTTCTTAAGTTGGTTGGAGGAAGAAATTCACACCGTTTAGTCCTTAATCTTTTCGCAAACGATCAGCTATGGTACTTCTTGAAGTATTTTATAGGGAAAACAAGACATAAAAGAAAATCATAACAATCTTCTGATGATAAATCTCTGCAATAAGGGAAACCTATTATGCAGAAAACTTATATGTAACAATTCAATCTATGAAGAAGACAAAGCTATCATTCACAAGATGAATCAACAATTGTTATGTCTTTTATCTATTTGGAAGAGACAAGATATGGATCACAGTAGTAAAATTATATCATTTCCATTTGATTTAGATAGCAAAGTAGTCATAAACCATAAGCAAAGTGATATACAAAACATGAAACACAATGTTGATATATTGAAAAGCAAAAGCTATGACAAAACACCAATTCTGCTTCAGTTTGTATCAAAATTACATATCCTTGTTCTCCCACAACTGAGGATGTCCCTTATTACAAAAATCATAAGTATATATAGGTCTCTTCACAAGGTAAAACCTCCTTGTGGATAATATCAAATAAGTTTACATATTCTGGGAGATATCCCACAATCACCTAAACTAAGGAAAAAATGCAAGTAAAATCTGTAAATCATCCCCTAACTGCTCATGATATCTATTTCCAATTCGAATTTGCCTGCAATAGAACACAAATATCAAATTAGAAGGATATTTTATTAAGAAAACAATAAAAAATTGACTCTACAGACTTAGCTACAACATCATCTGATTTTGTAGCTAGTCCAAAATAGCAAACCAGACTAGATATCAATCAAATAAAATCTTAAAAGAAATCAAATCCAATTTAATTTTCTTTTCCTCATCAAAACGAATTACTAATAGTTCAATCAAATTCATCATTCAAATTGAAAAAGAATACAATCGGGACAGGGTAAGAATGCTCTGTTTTTCAGTTATCACAAGATCGGGGCAAATAATAATCATACTGTTTCGTATCCAAATGTAATTACAAGCCAACCGTATGATGTAATCCAAAATAGATATGATAATAATCGAACCTTATCACAATCGATTGGTTACATCTGTGTGAAATTCATATCATTTTATTCAATTGTCAAAATGGACAAGTTGTTGCAATTACGGAACATATCCATTAAAATTTGTTATAGAATACGGTTGTTGAGTATCGCATGGTAAACAGACATGACAAAAACAATGATCATAATCGTCGTTTACTCATTATAGTCATAGCAATAAATTGACATCGTTCAAATAAATGGAAAGATAGGTAAATCATTTTAGAATGGAATCAGACTGAATGAGTAACAATCAAATGCATTTCGTTATTGATCACCACACAGTCAACCGACAGGGTCTTGACAGAGTCAACAGAATCCATAATACAAATCGGGCAAATAACTGAAATGAATATGGCTGAGTTTAATTATAGACACAAATCGTAAGACTGGATACGATCAATTTCATTCCTCAAATCGAAATCAAACGATATATTTGTTACAATCGAATGCAGTTCAAATCGTAACAACCACTATTCATATCCATTCGA
>ML782661.1:580579-614761 GCA_009831015.1 Picea engelmannii
TTAGTGTAGTTAGTTTAGTTTGCTTTATTAGTTTCTAGTTTCCCTTTATTTTATTTAGTTTCTTGTATTCAGTTATAGTTTAGTTTGTTTTATTTACTTTAGTAAGATTTCTTAGCTCAGATCATTTCTCTTTGGTTTTCATAAGAGACCTTAGAGAGGCCAACGGAGCCATTAAACTCGTCAGGGTGGTCCATTCCAAACGGCTTGGGTTATTTAGACAACCCCGGACCGGTTCCACTCTCCCAGTTGACGAACGGTAAATTTTGCCCGTCAACACTACCTAAGGTCAAAATATGGGGCGTTACATTCTGCAAGTCAAGGGCACAGGGGATTCAGGTGGTCCTCCATGCAAAGGTTACATAGATACTTAGACTTTCTCTTCTCTGTGTTTCCCCTGCTAGCATTGTTATTGGGTTTCTTATCCCCCTTACCCTTCTTGTTTCATTTTCTTTTCTTTCCGTCAGGCTGCTGGTTGGCCTTTGGGTTCATCAATTGCACACTATGTATGTCTGGTGTTTGGGTAGGGGGAGCAGCTGAACCGGAGGTTTGGCTGGCCACTGTCTGTTGTATCGACAATTGTTTCAATTGATTTGATAGTTGATCAGTGGGCTTTTCTTGTGTTGAACCAACTATACCATCGGCATGTGGTCCAGACTTGTGTCTGGCCTTGTCAAGGATGGACAGTGGTGCATATTGAAAAATCTCATAGAGTAAACTAAACTTAGAGTATATTAGTTCAAGCCGTTGTGCTCTCATTATCCTCTCCTCCTCTGAAAACACTCCTGAAATTGAAACATCCTTGGATAACTGAGGTACCAAAGACTTCAGGAACCACTCCAGTAGGAAAGCCAGTGGGACATGTACCTTTATCAAACTCTTTTGGTGCTGCCATTCTCGGATGTGATCCAAGATATGATCAACCTTCATCTGCTCAAAGTTAGCCAACAATTCAATGCCGACATCGTATCTCATAGGTAATCGAAAATGGTTGAGAAAAACCATTGCCAAATCGCTGAAGTAAGAGTATCTTGAGTGGTCGAACTCGATGTACCATTTCACAACATCTCCAATGAGAGTGCATTGAAACAGACACAATTGAATAGAGTCGTCTCGTAGTGAGTTTGACGAGCACCATAGGTGTAAAGTGGTCATGTGATCACCTAGATCCTTGCCAGGCTTGCCTTCGAACTTCAGAATGTTTGAGGGAAACTTAGTCGACATGGGGAACCAACGTGGATCATGACAAATCAGTTTGTTAAGCAACCTTGAAAATTCTAGCAAATGTAATGTTATCAGAAATGTTAGCTTGGGCTAGGTACTATGTACAGGAAAAAGGGAGCCTAGAGTTTGACTGGCACCAAGTTGCCAGGAAAATTTGGGTTGTTGGCCAGGGTTTTTGTAAACACCATGGCCTTGGCCAACGTATGGATATTGCATTGGTTGGGACATCATCAAGTGATTCCCGTAATTGGACGTTGAGGGTTGGGCAGGGATTTCTCCCTGTGTTGTGTTCCAAAATTTCTGGAAAGGGTTGCCCCCTGTCGATCCCACGGGCATAGGTACTGAGCCTTTCCCAGGGTTTCATTGACCATGGAAGGGGTTGCCCCAAGTTGACATCCCCAACAATAGAACTTCTCCCTGCAACAGATTCCCAAATTCCTTGTGAGGAGAAGACTCATGTGTTTTCCCTCTGCGTAGGAATAATACCCTGCACAAGATTATGTTGTCCAAAACCAGGGTTGCCCCCGGTCGAGACTATAGCTGACAAGAAAGTGTTATTACCAAACATGCCAAACAAAGAGAACGACATTGAAACCACTGACGTGGTTTAGGAAGAAGTTCCTAGACTGCCTTCTCCAAGCAAGCTCTAGTTCATGTTCGGCCTGACCGGTTGCTGGGGAGAATCACCGAGCGAGGGGGACGAAGGAGGTATATGAACCCCACCATAAGAGATAGTGTTATAGGGGGTTGAGGTGCCCCCCATGGACCCTTGCAAAGAATTTTTTGAGCTCCCTACCCCCAAACCCATGGTATCTAGGGCAGAGTAGGTAAGGATGAAGTTCATATCAAAGTTGGGCATCCCATATGAAAATGGAGGGTCTGTCGCACTCTATGTGAATGGAGAGATGGCCATCGCCATAGACGGAATCAAACCACTACCCAAAGTAGAGGTGGTCGAGACCATGGTGGTTCATACCAATGAAGGTGGGTTAGGAGGAGGAATGCCCCCTATGGTGGCAGTGGTTGAGGGAGTGTGAGGACTCCTTGACGAAGTAGCAACATTTGCTTCCATAGCTGATTGCAAGACTATTTGACACTCATGATGTGTTACCCTTAGAGGGACAACTTGCATCAAGAGTGGTGCCAAAAAGTCAGTGATCGGAATGTTGGATGGTATGGGATCTTCTACTCCAAGGTTATAAGCAGTAGGTTCTCCATATTTGAGTGTTCTCCTCTCGGAGTTGGCTCGGACACAGTTTCCTATGGCTTGGTCACTTCAAATGACCCTTGTTGGTTAAGTCTTCGCTGTAACGGTGGTGGTGGTGGATCCAAAGTAATCGACAATAGGCCTTGAAGCCTTCATGACTGATGGAGATCCTGATATTCCACTTTGCGAAAAGATCAACGACACAATAAGGCTTTTACTAATGTTTTGAAATAAGCACACACTAGAAAAGTTCCTACAAAATAAACCAAGCAAACCACTATCTAGTTGGAAGAACAATTACACCAACAAACACTAGAGAAACTTATCAGTGTAAGTACAACACGGAAGCACCCTACGGGTATACTCTACAAAGCGTGGTCGACGTCTTCCCTAGGTACCGCGACATACCCCCACAGTCACCTGTGTAAGTCCCTAGAATAAAGGAAACTAAGTTTCCAGCTCACGAATAGTCACCAGGTGGGTACATTCGATAGTCAGGTGGACCGCAATGAGACGGGTAACAAGCCTGAAACCTACCAAGGGTATCGAAAGAAAGTGGTCCAGAAGACAACTGAGGATCTCGAACGGATTTGGGGTCCACGAAGCTCCGTAGGAAAATTGCAACTGACAGTAGCCCACGATAAGTCGTTAATATGTGTTCCCCACTATGCTTGGTCTGGCGTTGGAGGGGTTATCTCCACTACCTTTCTACACACAACCTCATGTTTAGCCCCTGTGTTAGAGGAGGGTCCCGGATAACTTTCACATTTACTTTAAATTTTACACTTCCTAGCTCTTACTCTAATGTTTGTTTATAAGCCTTGAAGATTTTCCTCTCCAACCTAATTCAAGGCTCTAGCCCAAACTAGTTGATTGACCCTACAAACATAAAGTATAGTTGATTTTAATTAGTGTTTATTTTAAATGGCTTGTTTTAACTCAAGGAAATGGCAGTGAAGCTAGTGATGTGTATGGGAGACGAAGAAGGAGACATAAACGAAATTGAAAGAAAAATTACTTCTAGTTGACAACAAGGATTTGCAACTAACTCTTTAACCAAATTTTCATAACTAACTTTTTCTAATATCTTTTAAAGGAAAACCGAAAATGAAATTTCGCTCGACTACGAGCTACTTAATGTTCTAAGCAATCAGTAAAGAACTTAAGAAAATAAATATTTTTCCTAATAAGAAAAAAAACTAACCCAACTACTTAACCAAACTAAGAAGTGATTTTTTTTTTTTTTTTTAAATGCTTCAAACAAGAAACTTGAAATAAATTCTTTTTCTTTTTCTTTAAAGCAAGCGAAAAGGGAAAGAATTAAAAACAAGACAAGACTAAAACAAACCTCTGGTCCACTATGGATCACAAGAAGTCACTAAAGACACCAAAGAGGTTGATCAACAACTCAAAGACTCGCCCAAAACCATTTTAGAATTAAACACAATAAATCTTTAAAAAGATAAGAAAATTGACATTTCACCTAGGCTTTGACTGTAAAAACCAAACACTGATCTAAATCAAGAAACCCTGAGAAGTAAAAATTCAATCAGGGAAGAGGTTGACTGCCTCTTCTTAAAAACAGTTTATTGACATAGGTACGATACTGATGCTTAAGTAGCCTGCGTATGTATGTGGGTTGTCTATAAAGTTGGGCGCATATGTATGCGTTTTGACCACAGCAGGCTGCGTACACGTCTATATTTCTTGAAAAAAAGAAATGAAATAGACTGACTGACAAGGCAGGGAGAACTAGTATGGCACCAATAGGTGACTAGAATCCCTTAAAGACTCAACAGACTCAAAAAGAAACTCAAAATGTAAAAAACCAATCAAACACCCAAAAAATCCCCTAAAACCCTAGAGGCTTCCCTAGTACGGTCGCCAGTTCTGCTAGTGAGAAAAACCCCGCTATGTGTACACCAAGGTTTACAATGTAGTCATATAAATAACCATTTAAAAGTATCCTACTTCTCTAACTACCCCAAACATACCCCATAATTATGCAAGAAAAATAAAATAAGAATTATCTAATAACTATACCTTTACTGCGTGTCCAATGTAGATCCTCTCGTGCTTGAAGGCTCTGCTCACTACAAACCTCCTCCCAAGGCCATCCTGGATTCAAAGACAGATAAACATGGAACTACAAGAATACATTTCATACATAAATATGGGTTAGATGTTAGAATAAAAACATAAAACAAATGCAAACATTTGGCACATCATGTTCTGGGACAGGAAAAGTACTTCTTTTATTGGTAATACAATGATTACTTACAACCAATGTCGAATATTGCTCCACGAACCTGGTCTAGGATCCTCTTCACCAAGCTCCAAGTGCACCTCTGCGTATCTTTCTCCTCTCAACCTTCTTCTTGGGAAATGGAATGGGATTATGATGGAGGAAAAAGGGAAAAATGGGGAATTATGATGCAATTCTCACAACAAGGCTGCAAATTCTTGGGGCAAGGAGGGGATGTGAAATAGGAAGAGTTTCACTATTGTTATACTTAGCTTAGGAATGAGACCCAAACACCTCTTTTTATATGAAAAAAGGATGGTTATTTAGTTGGGTGACGAGCTATAGGCGGTGGATTAGTTGGGAAACTACCCAATAGCCCGCAATCTCAATGAATTCCTTGCAACTTTTTAATTTTTGAAACTTTTTCAAGTATACATGAGCTATAATGGTGCATCTAGCATATGTATGCGGGCTATAGTGGTGCATAAGGTGTGTGTACGTAGGAAGTAATGGTTCAGGGCACATACATATTCAAAAAATTAGTTTTTAAGAAGAGCAACTTAGTGATGGCTTGGCAAAACTAATAAGTAAGAGGGCCAAGTACCAGGTATGCATGTTTGGAGAAATTTAGGGTTATAAGAATATGATATTGATATTGATCCTAACATGTGGAAACAAGGAGATGACATGATTACAAATATGTTCCAAACATCCAAGGATGAATTAATGCAATGTTCTCATGATGATTTCCGGTCATACCTTAAGGATTTTGATGAGGATTCTTTTGAGCACTTGTATTTATTCTATGAAGAAGATTTTCAATCATTGTTGTGCTTAGATTTTGATCAGGGTGAAGACATTGTTTTCCTAAAGCAAGATACATGTGATAAGGTTTTCCATCCCCCTTCTATTCCTTTATCTCGCTATGTGACTAAGGATGCAATTAGGAAACATGTCTCTTGTCTCAAGTTCTCTCTAGGGAGAAGCTTTCTATTATAATTCAAGGGTATGTTGAATACCTTAAGAAGAAGTTTATTATCTTAGTATTTCATCTTTCCCCTAAGAAATTGTTAGTCTCCCTCTAAATTCTTATTAATCCATTCTCAGACCTTGGGGAGTGATGACGTCCAAGGTAGTCAACCTTCAGACTCTTTGAGCCAGCCTCTTGAGTATTTTAACTTTCATGATCCTTTTATGAGATGGATTGAGTAATTTTCTATAAGTGTGACTTGGCATAATTTTGTCCCTCCCTCCCATCTCCATGAGATAGACTTTACGATTTCCTATGATATAATGCATGCTCTAACTCATGCTATTTTTGTGCTTAATTTGTCATTGTTTTGGTTTATGAGGAAGCACAGAGGAAGGTATTATGAGGTATTTCTAGGATGTTTTCATTGGTTATATGACTACACCTAACATTCACCCAACATGTAAGTAGAGGTAGGTAGGCATTTGCATCCTTTGTATATACCATTCCATATCATATTAGCATAGTTATAGTTTCATTCTCATTGTTTTGTCTCATTTGTATATATGTATTCTTATGATCATGTGTTAGATTAGAGATGATTTTATTTCACTTTATATATCATATATGGACAAGGGGTGATAACACCCCATATATTACTAACATATTTTGTTGAAGTTTAATAGGCACAAGTCATACCAGAGATGCTAAGGTTCTCATGCGCTCTACGATGAGCACATTTCCCTGAGTTGGAGCCAAATGTTACCCCCTATCCTAGGGGTAACTAAGGACATCATGTCTCAAGGACCACGGATTCAATACATATAGTTTCAAGATCTAGATGAACTAAGCATAGCCCTAGAGGGCCCCTCTTTTCTTCAGTGCAGTCCACATATCGTGAGCAAAAAGATCCATCACACTAGCCTGTTCCTGAGGTGGCAGTGGGTCTTTCTCCATGAGGTAATGAGTCTGAGTATCATGGTATGTATCACTCCAATATTTGAATTACTTGAACATGTTGTATTGAATCCTTCTTGATTTCATAACATTTTCTTGGAATTTATGCTCTTTTCCTTGTTTAAACCTTATCGCGTGACATGGTGCCCTAGCAAGTTGGTTCCCCTTAGGATAGGTTTCTACTAGAAGGTTCCTTTAAGGTTCATTATTCATTTCCACCATACTTACAACTTTCCATATTTACTCCTTCCACCTTCCCATCTTTTGGGAATTGGGATGAATTAAACTAGGAAGGGTTGTACCTTGCCTCATGGGAAGAAGGAGCTGAAGGCCCAGAGGGTAAAAGCAACTGGAAAAAGGATAAAATCCAATCATAAAACCTTTGAGATTATTTTCCCAGGGATCCATGAGAAAGAAATAAAATACTTTTCCATAATAAATGGGTGAAGCACAAAATGAAGGTATTAGTTGGGGGATAGGAGGTCCTTCACGGTCCAAACTATCATGATCATAAGTATTTAGCAGTATGACATTACCATCATTTGGTTACTAAGCTAGGGTAGTGTCTCTTAGTTTCATGACTGAGAGAAATGGGTCACATCACGAGCCAACTCTCATTTCCGCAAGATATTTGTGAATGACACTATCGTATCTGGACACCAAGCTAGGACAATAACCTCCAACTAATTCCTTGAAGTATGAAAGAAACATGAAATAAATAGATAATAAGAAGAATGGAAAACAAATGGGCTTGGACAAATTGCATTGCAGACAAAGGGAATCTCACCCTCTAAAAAGGTTCCCATAGGTAAGACAATACAAACCTTTGTATGGCATGAACCCCATGCCCAAGAGTTTACCCCACATCATATCAAATGCACACATGACTCAGATTGGTTCCACCTGGGAAACACCCTAGAATTAGGGGTTATTAACCCAATAGGACATCTTGAGACCCTCTCCAAACCTAAATTTGAAAAATTGTATAACATCTTTGAGCATTTGTTTGGGTTAGGGGTTAAATGCACATGTTCAGGTGTTTTGATTATTAGATGTGATTTACTTGCTATGATACTTGTGAATCATGGACCTTTGGAGGGTGTACTTGTTTTCTTTGCAGGAATTTTCCTAGTGGACAGATATTCATGAGGAGATGACTAGTTAGAACCTTCATGAGGGCCTAAATCCCATGGATGGACGTTGAAACCCCAAGCCTAGGGTATGACCAGGTTGATTGATTTTCACATTGAGGAAGGAAATATTTGTCTTTAGAGGCACTTTGGTAGGCCTAGATGAAGGGTCCCTGACTCCTCTCACCTAAACGTTAGCCCTTGGAGGCATTAAACATCACCCTTGTATCCCTAGACGTTACCATGGATAGGGTTTGATATTTTGGAGACAGTGATGAGGCTTGTGGCACATGTGGGCATGATTTAAGGCCTTTGGAGGCCTAGCACTACATATTTATTGCTCAATGTCCCACACATGAGGTTCAACATCACCCCAAAGGAGAATGATGTCACCCTACTATGGTTTTATCTTGCATTTTAGTGGAAATTTAATTTTTGTAGTAATCGCTCAGGGTCAACCCTAATTTTTGACCTAAAACTAAATAAAGGTCACAATTTTTTATAAATAAACACAAATTACATTCATTTTTCATCATAAATCTCCCATTGGAGAGAAGAGGACTGGAATTTGTGCCTTATTTGGGGTATATTGGTTGAATTTGTGAGGTGCACTTGTCTTGGAGGCTAAATTTTGCAACTTGGATCTTTTTTTGGTGAAGTTACTTGGCAATCTAGGGTTTTATTGATGGATTATTCTTGGTGAAGTAAGTAAATCTGCAATTGTCATTTCATTTTGAATGGTTATGGTACATTTTCTTATTCATGTTTAAGATTATGAAATTTATTACTTGACAAACCCCAACAATAAAGAACTTAGGGTGCTACTTCTTTTCTCTTCATTTTCTAGAATTTACTAAAGTGATTTAAACTAGACATGCTTCTAAAGCCCTAAAGTGTTATCACTTTAGAAGCCATTGCCTAGTTGTTGTTGCATTAAATATATTTCAATAGTCTAAGGAGGAGGAAGGCGTTAGGGCCTAGAAGAGCCTACTCTCTAGTTATCTGACCTCCCTAAAGTTTGGATCCTAGAGGAATTAAGGTGATACTCCTCTAAGATCCTCCCTTTTACTTAGACAAGTATAATCATCATTGTTTCTCCAAGTAAATGTTGCTAAATTCTTGACTCCATGACCCCTTAAAGGCAATAGTCTCTCTTTTCTTTGGTTGATTGATCAAACAAACACTCAAACTTGAAGCTCTCAAGGCTCTACTAACCACAACTAACACTAACTTAGCCTAGATATCTAACCTTCTTGCTGATGTTATAAATGTTTTCTACAACCATCTAATTGCAACAAATTTTCTGCATACTCAACATTAATTGCTAGCTAATCATTTCAGAATTTGTTTGTGACAAGTTGCTATCATTATATACACTAAATGCTATATTTTCATTGTCTTTTAAAGAATTTATGAAGAGTATTTCTTGCAGTTGTTATACATTACTAATTGTTGTTGTAAACTTATCTATTTCTACAGTTTTATATCAGCTAGCATATGTTTCACTAGTTTATTGTCTTATTGAAGCATTAATATCACTTTTTTACTTGAAGCTGCCATATATACACTTGTTGTCTTGTTCCGGGAAGGTACACTTCATCTTCTACACTTTCTTCATATATTGATACATAAACTTTGTGATATCCTTGATTTAAGTGACCAGTGAGAGGTGGGTTAATCTTTACATCTTTTCTTTGTTTCACCAGCCCTTTAGGTCACTAGGGACATCTCCCTTGGGTAGTTTTATCTTACTCCTAAATAGAAAGGGGTTTCCTATTAAGGTGACAGTGATAGGTCACCCCCTTGTTACACCAATATTGTTTCACTTTCCTTGGGATTTGGGAAAGTACAGATTACATGATAACATGGACTATATGATTTGATTCAACATTGAATGCATATTAGTTCATGTTTGACTTTTCATGCATCTATTATATCTTAATGTTTTAGCATGTTTTGCAATTTTCCTTATTAAATATTTTGTGAAAATTTATGTGTTTACAATCCTATTGGTTCTCACATTTGAAGTCTTTTTGCAAGCTTCAATTCCCTCAATGTGTTTTTCTTTTCATACATCTAATATATCCTAACTTTTTAGCATGGTTTTCAATTTTCCTTATTAATATTTTGCGAAAATTTATTTGGTTTTCATACATCTATTATATCCTAACTTTTAACACTTCCATGAATTAACACTTCTACTGTCAAATGTCAGTCGTATTGTTGTTGGCACCCAATGTTTTGAGTAAATATCACATGCATGCACAAATGAGGTTGTGTGCGCCTATTCAAGTTTTTCACACACTCAAGCAACTGAGCGAGGGGTGATTGGAGGCGTGTGCGCCATATTAAGTTTTGTTATTGCGTGACAATTCAAGTTCTGTCAATTCATGCCAGTTTGAATTTTGTGATGTGCACTAGAAATCAAGAAGACACTGCATGCACACTAGAATCAAGAAAATAATATTTGGGAAATCTCCTCGAATTATTACTGCAGGAAACACAAGGGAACGTGGAGAATAAAGAACATGAGCTGGTAAGGTAGTTGATATTGCCATGATTCCAAAGAGGCTACATGGAATTCATGCAAGTGACAAAAGAGTGTGAAAATGGAAGTCATAACAATGAGTGGGGAAAAACTAAAAGTGACAGAGCGCTAGAGTCGAGAAGCAAATAAAAGGGAGCAACGAAAACAAGAAGAGAGTTAGCTTGTTAGTCAATTGGTTTTTGTTTGATGGTTGTGGGTATTGTTGTCTTTGAGCTTGATTTGAGCCTATGTTTTGTAATGTATTTGGTTGGAAGTATGATCTGTCACATTTGCAGAGTCTTAAAGAGAGTGCATGGCGCTATGTAATATAACACTAGGAAAATGTATAAGAGAGAAATTATTTGCTTTTGTTAATGTGTGAGTTTCTTAATGTATCTTTGTGATGGTGGAATGAATATAATAAAGTTGCATTAACTTTTGTCTTATTATGTGTTACTTGTGTGTCAATTGAATGTTTGTGTTGTTATTGCATATTATTATTTGTTAACTAGTTTTCAATGGATTCTCTGAATGGAAACCCAGATGGAATTTTGTGCAATTAGTCCTTCATCATTGTTGACACAAGACCCAATGCTCTCTGTGATCCTCATGATGTCTCGAGTGAGACGTTATTCAGTATTTGGCTGAGGATTGATATGTCGATGCCTTCAGGTTTTTGTTAGTCAACTATGAACAAACCCTGGGTCTTCAACCCCCCAACGTTAAGAAATACGCGCACAAGCATGAATGAGACAAAAAATAGTTATGTTGTTGGGACTTGAAGGTTTTGTATTGAGTGATGAAGGAAAAGAATGAGGTGGTATCCATCTCAGGAAGATATTCAACATTGGTTGACTATAAAGGAAGATATTTTTTCTTGGAGGGAAACTCAAGGTTTGAATACTAATGTGAAGTGATAGAAGGATAGGTATCTCTACTCTGATATGTGTGTACTTTTCTTTGTTGAATTTCCTTTTCTGTTGTATGAATTGTTGAAGAGGAATACTACTATCAATATTACTTTGAGGCCATAATAACCATTGGTTTGGGATCAAATCACAATCTATTGGCTGAAGGAGTTAGATAAGACATGGAATAGAGCCATTGATTTTTTGTTTTCTCGAGTGAAGGAAGGATATATAATTGATTTTTTTTTAGTACATTGATTCTTTTAGCGAGGTTCAAAGAAAGTTTATAGAATGTTCGATAAGAAGGATGCTAGAAGAAATCCCACTCTAGAGAAAAAAATTGTTTGTGGAGAAGGGGTTGATGCGCATGCATCCTGACAAGATGGCTAAGTAGACTCCCCTAGCGCTAGGGGGGTGTGAAAAGATGGGGGAAAAATTGAGAGAGGAGATGGATCTGTTGAGGAGGATATAGAAGTTGTTACAAGGAGGTGATGAATAGGATGGACCTAGAAGAGTAGAGGAGAGATATATCTAAGAGGTACATAAGAAGAGTTGAGTTAAGGAGGAGAGAAGAACAAAGAAACAAAATGAAGTTAGAAAAGGGTGTGTATCAAGGGGTCAAGCCCAAAATGAAGAGGAAGAAGACTAGACCATGAGGAAGTGTGGAAGTGTGTGTTGTGTTAGAGAGGAGCACATATGAGGATAGGACCACAAAGAGGCAGAATATTGAGAGTAGGGTATCCAATGGAGATACCAGTAGTAGTGGTAGTAGGGGCCCAAAAGATGAAGTCCAAATCCCTTGGTTGGGTTGATAAAAAAATTGGTCACCTCAATTTTTTTCTCTTTGGAAGAAAAAAGAAATAACATTAGAAGGAGGAATTTGTGCAATATCACCAGCTCATGGTGAGCCCTCAATCTCATCTTCGTCATGCATTTTTCATAATCAAAATCCGACTTCGTATGCCCAATATATTCAAAATTTTATCCAAAAATCCAATTGATCCAGATTTATGCAGGAACACGAACACAATGAAATACATAAATACACATAAAGACAAAGATGCAATGGAAATAAAACTTCATTTCATTAACAACAAATGACTGAAATATGCTTACAGACAGAATGGAAATAAAATAGCTAGGGCACTGGTAGCTTATCTCTGAGAAGAGATGTCGCGATGACTGGCCTCTGAACTCTGTGTTAAAATGAGGCTCGAAGGCCTATATATTATTGAGAAACAATGGAAAATACAAAACAACCAAAAACCTAACCCTAGGAGATGAAACACCAGAATATGGGCCTCGTCGAGGTAAATTGGTACATCAATTTCCCGAGGTCGTAACTTTGGCATACTATTTTCGTTTGACGCACATGATACATCGTTAGAAAGATATATCCAAGGAATATATTGTTGATAGAAAACATTGAGGCCTGAATGAACTCATTTTCGTTGGAGCTTTTGATGCCAAAAAATGTCATTTACGGCCTCAAAATGGCTCTGGAAGTTCAGGACCCGAAAAACTGCTAAAAATAGTAAATTGTGCTACAATTAAGGAAACTGAAAAAATGAAAGAAACAATGGTGTGGGTCCAAGTGGAATTGGTGGGTGGCCACCAATATCCACCTGGATCACCAACAAAGAGATTGCAAAAGGAACTTTGAATAATTGCAAGGAGAAATTTTTCAAGTGTTGTGTCCCATTTTTCCTCTCCATTTTCAAAATTTTGACTATTTCTCTCATCTTTCGTCACTTAGTCATTTTCCTACTCCATTTTCCACCTCCTCTCCATCCATCTCCACACTTAACCATTTCCTTTTTTTAATTTTCCTTTTCCATATTTCAAGTGATTTCTATTACTCTTTCCTCTCCAACACTTAATCCTCATATTATTTTAATAAAAAAAAAATTATTCTAAGTTATTTTTGGGCACATCTCCAAGTGAAACATTATAGTGACATGGACCTACCCACAGGTGACACATGGTATATGAATAGGTGGTGATTGGATGTGACATGTTAGACATATACATGTTGACTGAGTGATGACTCATATTATTTTAATAATAATTTTCTTATTCTAAGTTATTTCTGGGCACATCTCCAAGTGACATGTGGTAGTGACATGGACCTACCCACATGTGACACATGGCATATGACTGGATGGTGATTGGACATGGCATGTCATACATATACAGGTTGTCTGGGTGATGAATTGGGTGACCAAAATATTGCCGAGATATGCATTTTTCTAAGGCACTAAGAGATAAGCTAAGGCATGACTTCCATAATCTCCTTTACTTCACATGAATAATAAGGAAGGAATTTACATTATAAACACCAATGTTTCAACCACCATAATGCATGTGGGATTAAAATAGGGTGGATTTAATCAAGGGCTAAGACTGATCCTTGAATTAAATGGACAATTGTTGAGAAACTATCTTCCAGAGCTTGTAACTCAAGATCCATGTGTCCATTTTGGGAAAATAATACCTCTTTGGAAAGATAATTCAAAGAGAAAGACGATGGAATAGGTTTTAATGGTTAAATATTTCCATAATTTTCTCAAAAATTAAAATATAATTTAGCTATGTTTGCATGATTTGCTAGCAAATCTTCTTCGAACCTCAACTTCCCGAGCTCATATCTTGAGATACAGAAATAAAAATCATAATTAGAAGGACTCTTTGGAAAGACACGATGATGAATATTGCATATAAAATAGTTTCCAATACTGAGAAATCAAATATCATGCTAAAAAAGTTAAAACAGTATCCACTTTTTAAAAAGGAAGCCAGTTTAAATTTTGAAAATAAAGTTCATTTAAAAACTTTTATTAAAGACAAAATGGGCTGCAATTCAAGGCATGAATTTTAATGACATAAATTCTTTAATGAGAGTTCAATAAATAATTATTTAAAGTGGTTATTCCAATAATAAAATCACGTGGAAGTTCTTAGAAAAACCAAAACCATAACTAGTTCAATAAGCATTGGAAGCAATTTTAAAAGAGGGAAGCATCATCAAAGAAAGACAAAGTTTAAGATCATCAATCGGTCGACAATGAGAATTTTTATACAACAATGAAGAGTCTTCAAGAAGAGAAGTTTAATATTTCAAATATTTTGTGAATTGGCTTGCTAAAAATTTCCCCTCTACATTTTTTTCCTTTGATGTTTCTTTCCATCAAATCTTTTATGTATTTCCAGAAAAATAGGAAGAATTGGGTATGAGTAGTTCTTTCTCTAAGAGTTACTCAATCATCTTGCAATATTTCAGGTCTAGAGGAACAAGGTCCCTCCTTGCCAAAACGATATTTCTATTTCATTCAATTTATTAGTTGTCATTAATATTTTGTAGAGGTTGTTTCAACCTTCTTGTTTATAACATTATTAAACTTGTCATATTTGGGATATTGTTACAAATTTATTCTACAAAGAACTACTTCGGGGAACTATATTAGTGATTTCTTAGGCTTTGATTTGAAAGAATGTGATTTCAAATATATTGTCTATAAAAATCACTTTTGAGTTTCAAACAATTACTCATAAAAAGTTCTTTCAAGACCTGTCTGTTATCTCCTCAAATAAATTGGTGGATTTTTGCTTTTTGAGGTGATAGGTTGTGATCTAAAATTTATTTCTAAATTTTTCTAAGTAGGTTAGAGAGTCTGTATTTTGAAAATAAGCTCAAAAGAAATTTTGAAGTTGGTTTGGTCGAGAAAAAGTCAGAATATCAGGTTTCGGTGGTTTAGGCGAGCCTCAAATGTGCTCATTAACCACCAAAAGCCTTTGTTCCCGGCAGTTAAGGGGTCCAAGCAAGAAGGTGATTAACCACCGAAAGTATTTCAACGGTAAAAATGGAAATCCCATGCTTTCTCACGAGCTAGCTATCAAGTTGGTGTAATGATTAAAACATAATCGTCGAAAGCTTGCCATGGTGGAGGGGATGCACGTTCGTGGTGTCTATCCGAAAGTTTTGAAGTCCCTGTGTTCTCTCAGCCGCATTGGTCTTTTCAAAATCCAAACATGGCAGTGATTTTCATATATGATTTCACGGAGCCTCCCTCCATTTCAGTCATAGGTACACTAGCCATCATGATCTGGTTATTCCTTCATTGAATCCTCGATGAGTCATTATGAATCTCGGAGATTGCTGAGATAACCGTGAGCTCGTGATTTCATCAGTAAATCATATTTTCAGAGAATCCTAATCCCGTTTCCTCTGGTGATTTTCAAAGTACCATTAAGTCCAATGAGCACTCTTGATTCAAGTAAGCCTGGTCGGGTTATCAGGTAAGCTCAGAATCTATCCTCTTTCAGTTTCAGAAATGAAAATGCCACCAAAAATCTAAAGTTTTGGCATATTCTCAGTCAAATTGTCGTCTGAAACTGGGTTAGTTTTTTGAACTTGGTAATCCTAATGTTTGTGTCACCCTGTTCCACCAGTTTTTCATGAGTGATACTTTCTGTTTGCCTAATTTCTAGAGTCATTGTCTCCCTGGACGTCCAGCTCCCCATAATCATAGGCACACTGAACATTGACCCATGTCAAAAGCAGGGCTAGCTTTGAGATCTGAGGTAGATGGAGTTTGGTATTTAGAAGCTCACCCGGAGGTGGCCGAATTTTTCAAACAGACCGGAGTTTTTGCATACTGTGAGAAATTAACCAAATTTCACCAATAGGTGGCCGAATATTTTTCTATTTCCTATGATGGAAGGATGGCTAAAGTTGGCAAGGAGGAGATTATCATTGACGAAGCAACCATTGTTGAGTACACAGGTTTACCTAGGTTGGGAGACTGTTGGTTCAAGACTACCACACCTTCAAACATCGAATTCGGGTCATATTTGCTACCGGTGTATAAAGCTTTGATCTGGAAGAAGGATATCCCCATGTCTTATTTGGAACCAAAGTGGCAGTCCCTATTGAAGGCAATTTTGGTGTATATCACTTGTGAGGGGTGCTACAACAGGGTAATGTTTTATCATTTTAAACTTCTGAATCATTTCACAGGCAGAGAGCCTATAAACCTTCCTTACTTCTTTCACAAAACCCTAACGAAGATGGAAAGACAAGTGAAAGCCCAACCTGCTAAGGTTATCAGTAGATTATCACATCAAGGGCTAATTACTCTTCTTGTGAGAGAATCTCTACAGAAGAAACAGTTTGAGTGGGGCTTCTTTTTGTTTTGGAACGAATTTCAAACATAAAGACCACCAGAGGCAGAAACTAAGAAGGCCAGGGGTAGAAAAACTCCTACTCCCAAAAGCAGTCGTAGGAAAAGGAAAGGAATCTCATTACCAAGAGATCCCATAAAATCATCCCCTGGCAGTAAAAAAGGAATCAAAAGAAAATTGCAGTTTGAAGGTAAACAGTCTAAAAACCCCGCCACAAGAAATAACCCTCTAAATCTACCTTACAGTGATTCAGAAACAGAACAAGAGGTGGAAGAGACACAGGATAACATGCAGACTGAACAGGGTGTAGATTTTTGTTCAAATCTACCTTCACCAAGTCCTCCATATGCCCATAGGAAACCAGAAGTAGAAGCCTCCTCAAGCAAGCCTAAAATAGCTAGATCACGGAAAATCAACAAGCTCCTGCAATAGGTTTATGAAATGGAAGTCCTAGAAAGGGTAATCAAAAAAGCTAATACAGACCTCACTGACAGAAATGCAAAACTATTCAAAATCAATCAAACCATCAAAGAAAAGCATGACAAAATTAAAGACAGAAACAGGGTATTGATCAGAGAAAACATGAAGTTGTATAGATAGCTCAGGATCCTGAGGTTGAAGTTAAAACAGTTTCAATCACCAGCAGAGGAGAAGACTGGATTGGAAACTCTAGATAACTTAGCCACAACTATGATGGACACACCAGAACACCCCACATTTCCAGTAGAAGTTCACAGGTCTGCAAGAACAAGGGCTACCTCATCTAAGAAACCCTAAGCATAAAAAAAAGGGATCCAAGGTGAGCATTTTTGCAAATTTTGAAATTTTCTCAAAGATGCARTTTCGGTGGTTTAGGCGAACAGGACGATTGTTCATTAACCACTGAAAGCAGTGCTTTCGGTAGTTAACCCACCCAGAAGCTTTCCAAGTTAACCACCGAAAGCCTGTCATGTTCAGAATAATCAAGTTTTTGCACAGATCAAGGTTTTTTGAGTTGAAAAGGTTTGAAATCTTTTCGAATGAACATCTGATGAATTATCAAGACTAAGCCAACAATTATTTTTGACAGATTGTGGAAAGAAGAGGTGTTCCAAAGGTTTTTGATATCTTTTGACAAGACAGAAAATCAGGACACTTTTCCACCTCAACAGATTCGAATTTGCCTCTCTTGGAGAGTCATCATTTAGCCTTGGGAGGCTATCCTGCACTTCACCAACAATCAAGACGAGAGAAAGACCATGAAATCTGGGATTGACCTCATTTTTGGGGATCATCCCACATCTTTTGCAACTGAATTTTGAGTTACTATCTTTAGTATATTTGATCCTTGCTATAAAGCTTAGGATAGAATATGAACCAGGGGTTCGATGTTGGGTTCTATATGCTGCTTCTGTAAATGAGACTTATTCTTAATATATGAAACATTGCAAGCTTCCTTCATCTGTGTTGTCAGACTTTTTATTTTTTGTTCTCTAATATCTTATGAGTGAATGATTTCTTTATTGGCGCTTATTCAATCTACATGTGATTGTCATCTCACTAATTGATTGATTAAGTTAAGAATCATAAGTTATTGCCTTAGTTTTTAAACCCATTGTGCTTATTGTTTTATATGAGTATAATCTGGTTCAATAACTGTCTTATGTTCTATTTAATCAACCCTTGTCTAATTGCATTCCTAGAAGGCCTTGTGATATTTGATATTTCTAGACAGTCTTAAAGACACAGTCCATTCCCTAGATATTCATCTTGATCCAAAAAACTACATCAATTATTAAGAAAATAGTTCCTAAAAATAGTGAGTTACCAAGCATCTCCGACTTACATCCTAGGAGAGTTTTCTGGAGTGATAACATTGTCCACTTTTACTTCATCTTCGAAAAGTTGTAGTAGATTTCAGGTTCATTTTATCTTACAAGAAAGGAATAATGTCTATTGAAAGGAGACTCCAAAACCTTATGGATAGAACTCTTTGCTAACACACTCTACATAATTGTACATAAGGGTTGTATATTTGTATATTCAATCTTAGTTGGGAGATATTTCATTCAATGTAGAATCATATAAAAAACCTTCCAACATTTCAGCCAAAAAGGAGTACCACCTCTATAAAAACATAGGGGGATTCATATCCTTGTGAGTTGTTGTTTGGATATTGACCAATATAAACATCAACAGGTTATTGCAGAGTGTCACAAATTCATAGGAATATGAGGTGCAGAGCATAGGCATAGAATTAGGAGAGGAAGATGAAGGATCCCCTAGTGGTCGGGGAGAAGAATTGACAATAGTGGATGGTCTTACATGGCTACAAAATTTCATGGATACATGTAGGAAACTCTCTGGGTTACCTCACAAGAAATGTTAGAAGAAGATGGAGTTACCCCCATTTGAAGCACCCCCCTTGCGCATTTGTAGCCAAGAAGAAAGAACAACTAACAACGAGGTGATTGGAGTAGAAGCAAGAGTAGGATAAAAAAGAAGGGAAGTGATGTGAGAAGAAGAATATGAAGTCAATGCTACTTAGCCAGGAAGAGTTTTAGTACTGAGATACCAGACAACCAACAATCAGTTTGGAGGACATAGTTTGAAATTAAGGATGGTTAATCATGATAGTACCCCAAGGTTACCCATGTTCCATGTAATGGGTATAGATTATGAAGAGAAACATTGGTTCACCTATGCAGTGATATGGTCTGTGAATAGGATCACAGACGAAGTATTGAAGGTTTCATAGTTGGAGACCAAATTTAGGGACAAAGCCTTGACGTGGAATATAAAGTACAAGGCCACTGTTCCAACGTGACAAATGAGGTCCCTGACAGAGATTGAGAGAGATATGGTTAAGGAATTCCAAAATACTAAGTGAGAGTCTCATTGTATTACAACGATTAAGGAGATTAAGAAGAAACTAGGAGAAACCGTGTGAGATTATGATCAATGGTTCAATATTTTGATGGATAGGTTGATGTTCTAGATCTAGGATGTGCAACATAACTAAAGGTTCATTGCAGGGTTTCTTCCCCATATCCAAGTCTCTCTTACCCAACGAAAGGTGACTACTCAGGAAGTAGCAATGGATATTTTGATGCACATGGAGGCTACACTTGAAGGTGGAGAAACATAGACAATTTTAGTGCATGTAAAATTTCAATTGGTCAATCCAATGATGCAATTGCAAGACATGGAAAAGATAAAAGTTGTGTACAAGAACATATGGTCTCAACATGAAGATCAGAGGGGCATCATAGAGATGAATATCCTATAATGGGAAACTATATGGAAATAGGTGTGTCAAATCCATTTCTGGTTAGACCTCAGGTAGAGCGGTGTGAAATTTGTAGGTAGTGGGGCCACATACCACCTCATTTCCCCACATTGGAGAAATATCAAAAAACACACCATAATCTATTCTTTGAATTCTGTAATTCCATGGGGCGTGATGTGAACAATTGTTAGTCACTCCAGTTGATGAAATACCATACCCATGATGTATTTTTGGTTTAAGAGGAACATAAGGGTGGTGATCGTGGTGATTCTAAGAGAGGTGGCTTTCAAGGAGGTCCCAGAGGCATCTATGGATGCAGTTTCGAACAAGGATATGGAGGGAGGGGAGGTAGACCCCCTAATTTCCTTAACTATGGAGAAATATGCCATGTTTAAATATTTTGTTCCAAGCCACACATTATTTGTGGGTACTACTGTATCCCTAAGCATGTTATAGAGGATTTTCCCAACTTACTAAAGAAGTCGGAGGAAAAGAAGGCACATTAAAAAAAGGATGATGATATAGATGTATGGGTGATAACCCAAGGTGGAGCTAAGAAATGAATGAACTTTGAGCATGTGGAAATATCGAGTCAAAGGTCGAAGGGGAAGATAAGAAAGGTGACACATCTCCCTCCTAGGTTTGATTCCACCCAGTAGAAGCAGTTTATGCATGACACAGAGAGGGCCATAAAGTAAGAAAGAGAATGCGAAGAGATACAACATGTGACACAAAGATCACTTGAGGAGGACCATATCTGTGAGGATGTTCAATGAGCGACGTAGAGGTCACAGGAAGAGGCTCACATCCATGAAGAATTTCATTCTATCATGAAAAGGTCATTGGAGGAAGCTTGTGTGTGTGAAGAAATACAACACATGAAACAAAGGTTGTTGAAAGAAGGACACAAATAAGAGGAGTTTTGATTCTTTGAAAAAAGAGTGATCGAAGAACATGTGCATGAGGATTTGAAGTGCATGGCGCACGAAGAAGAAATGGGTGACTTGGATCTCGAAAAAGAGATTAAGGACCAAGTAAGTAAATTCTTACATTATTGTTTGATATTGTTAAGCAATCCTAATGTTGTGCGAAAGTTGACGCAAATGTTAGCAACCCGCATAGGGGAAGAAGGGACAAAGAGAGTAATATCAACCCCCTACTAGAAAGGAATCTTTTCTAGGTGAGTAAGAAAAAGAACATAGGAAGAGACTTCAATATGATAGTTGAACTTGGGAGTTATGAAATGGATGGGGTCATGTTGGATTTGGGTTCCAATGTGAACATCCTGTTGAAGAAGTCATGGGAATTGATGGGTAAACCAAGCTTGGTTTGGTCACCAATTTAGTTGTGATTGGTAAATCAATACATGATATATCCTATAGGTTGATTGGCGCAAGTTAAAGTAAACATAGAAGGAGTGAAGACAAAGGATGATTTTGAGGTGAAAGAGATTATGGATGCTTCTGATACCTACCTTTCCCTACTTGGAATTGAATGGGTCTTCGAAAATAATGTAGTGTTGAATATGAAGAAGCGATAGATGTCGTTTGAGACTAAAACCTTGTTCATGATCGCACCTTTAGATCCTAATGAAGGGGAAATGTACAATGAGGCGACAGATGAGGATGCACGGAACTCTATTATTATGAATATCTACAAGATCACGGGGTGTAGGGAATATTATGCCAATCCCATGGTAGATGGGGAATTGAGTTGGAGGAGCATGGAGTCATATGACACAGATTCAAAAGATGCAATGAAAAGGTGGCAGAACAAGCTTTATGAATTTTCAACAAGGATTTGTGCATGTATTACCACTGAAGTGCGTGAAGAAGAGTTTGGATCCTACTGGTTCGATGGGTCAGATCCGGTGGATGTGTTTATTTCATGGATTCCGAATATTTTCAAAAACCACTAGGTATACACCCTTGATACAATGTTAAAAGGAGTACATGTGCAATGATGGGTGATGCATCGAGAATACTTTCAAGAATGGGAAGTTGTGGAAATAACACTAAGAGAGAGGCTCAAGCGAGGGGTGGATATCCTTCAATATATGTGTTCTTATGAAAAGAAGTGGGTAGCTAAGAAGTGGTGCAAGTAACACAACTAGTACCTAAAGGCCCAATGCACATTGTCATGAAATAACTATGTCTCCCTGGTTCCTCGGTTCTCTACAAGATAGGTAAGGGAGTCACATGTGCGAAGGATTGATATGGCTACACCATATGATACAATACAAAGAAAATTCACTCGTTCAATCCCACTCAACCCCATTGAGAAAACAAAGGAGTCCCACATGAGTAAGGAGGTAGTGGGTAGTCAACAAATTCCACCAGATCCAGAAGGGTCGAGTCTAGTCCCTCAACAGAGAAAACTAATCGAATGGGCATGTGTGAAGAAGCATGACAACCCACCAGGGGTCATTGTGACAAATTAACCAAGAACACATTGATGCAAGGGTATGAAAGAAGCATGTGTTGTGCCCCCTAAGAATAAGAACCGTGCATGTAAAACGTTGTCTAGGTCATCATCATCCCACAATATTCGACGCGGTGAAATATTTGTGAGAATAATGATCAATATGTGTTGGAAGAGGGGAAGACCCAGGGTTCAGCTCTAACAACACACCAACAAGCCATAACTACTGGCCCTTTCGGCAATACCTACGAAGCAGTTTCAGTCTCACCCGAAGTAGCTATAGGGGGTTGCAGGACACAGGTGTCTACAACTAGAGGAAATGCAGAGTGGATTCAAAGAAACCACACATAATCACCTAGTTATTATTTATCTTCCTTAAACCTACTGTGAAAGTTATATTTCAGATCTAACACAATATCACAATAAAAACATATCCAAAGACAAAGAACACAACATCAAACACACATAACACAACATATACATGGTTCACCCTCTCTCTAGGGCTACGTCCACATAATTGTGCTTTATGATATATTAATATGGAAGAACACAGTTCTTATTTGCGCTCTTGGCTATAATATATTCTCTTATTCTCTCTCTTTCTCTCCCCTCCCTATGCACCTAGCTGCAGGGTTGATCTTCGCACCCAGCTAAAGATCTTACAATACCAGAAGGATATTGCACACAACACTTCTCTCTCACACGATAATACTCACTCGATCACACAACAACAATGAAATCTCAACCAACTTAACACCAACCCATCCCAGGTCCTTTAGACCTTTATTTATACATTACAATAGCTCTTGGACACCCTTAGGTTAAAACCTAAGTGTCAAAACCTTAGATACCAAAAGCCTAGGTGTCTAAAACCCTAGGTCAACTTGACCTACGTTTGTAGGGCTTCACCACCCTGTCTTTCCTTCCTTCACGTGTGGTGCTCCAAAGAATCTGTTGACATATTATTTCACTTGCTGAGTTGTCCACAATCCCACTTCCTTGATGATTTGTCAACCTTGATCTCCTAGTCCAATGAATTTCTTTCTCTTACTTCGGTTCGTCTTTTCTGGTCTTTTGCTCACTTCGACCTAGCATCAGTCACTATGTCTTCTGTGCAGTTTGCATTTTGCCTTTTCTCCCTTAATATTCACTTGCTTCCATAACCAAGGGCCAATAGGCCGCCAACACTCACATGTGACTCATCTCAAGGAACTTTAGGTCTGAAATTTCTATTTCATTTCAACTTCAGACTGCACAGGGCAGCCTGTGCTTTTTTCTATGTCCCTCCCTTCTATGTGGAGACTGTCTTTTCTGTGTCTGGTACCCAGTTTCAACTGCACTTGGTACCTATACCCTTTTCTATTTTCATTTACTAAGAGTTGCGATGTAGTTGGTTTTCATAATACAATTTCAACTGGCTTCCATTCACCAAACCTTCCTTCCATTCTCCAGTCAAAGTCTTTAACTACACAACTCCTCCTTCTGTAACATAGGCAATCTCAGATGGACCAAGCCAATGCATATTGAACTTCCTTGGATGCCTCATGAACTTACAATCATATACCAATACCAGATCTCCTTGCTTGAAAGCTTTCTTCTTGATGTGTCTGTCATCATAGGCCTTTTCTCTTTCTTTCTGAACCTGCTGGTGAAATCCTGCAATAAATTTGTCTTCTTCCAGTTCGACCAACTACGCAAGTCTCTCTTGCACAGCGCAAGTGTCATCCATATCTATAAAGGTTGCAATTCTAAGACTAGGAACCAAATATTTCATGGGTACAACTGCTTCTAGACCATAGGCCAATTTAAAGGGGGTCTGCATGGTGAGTTTCTTGCAAGTGGTTCTATAGGCCCATAATACTACTGGTACTCTCAAATCCTAGTCATTCCTGTTCATGCTACATATCTTCATCAACGTTGTCTCCAAGATATTATCGAATGCTTCAATTGTCCCATTTTCTTGTGGATGATAGGGCATTCTCTTCTGATGGTGAACTTTAAATTTCTGAGTTAAGGCTTCAATAGTCTTGTTAATAAAATTTGTGCCTTTATCTCTCATAAGGGTCTTTGGGCATCCAAACCTAGTTATGATATCATCAAATATGAAGCACGCAATTGTAGTTTCACTATAGTCCTTAACTTCTCTTGATTTTTCCACTTTGTCGCAGTGATTATGTATCTAGCTCATGTGTTCTTTCTGGGTGGGTTGATAGGTCCCATGAAGTCAATGGCCCATTTCTCAAATGCTTGTAAGTTCATCTAAGATGCTAAAGGAATCTCATCTCTTCTGGATGGTTTCCAACTCTTTGGCATACATCATAGACCTTATAGTATTCCTTAGCATCTTTGTGTAGAGTAGGCCACCAAAGGCCATCCCTAAGAATCTTCTATGTTGTTGCTTTCCCTGCGTAGTGTCCTCCTGGGATGACTTCATTTTCTTATGCAAGGATCAATGGTCTCTCTGCTTCCATAACACACCTCATTAATATCTCATCAGGTCCCATCTTGTATAGATATCCAACTATAAGATAAAAATCTACAATGCGCACTACCAACTATTTCTTCTAAGTGATTGTATATTCACTAGGTGCCATTCCTGTTGGCAGGAACTGCACTATCTCCATGAAGTGATCATCAACCTTCCTGATGGCCAGCAACTATGCATCTAGAAGTGTATCCTCTAAACTATTAGGATCTTCTCCATGTTCCAACCTCGACAAGTGGTTAGGACCTTTGTTCATCCTTCCTGGCTTAACCACGATATTGAAATCATATTCCTGAAATAGGAGAATCCATATGCATATTCTCCCCCCCAACACTAGCTTGTTGACTAGGTATTTCAGCGTAGAGTGATTAGTAAACATTTTAAAGTGTCCTCCCAACAAGTAGCGGTGAAGATTTTGCAGCGCATACACCATGGCTAATCCTTCTCACTTTGTGTTGGTGTAATTAATCTCAGATGTTGATATCTTCCTGCTAGCAAAGGCTAACGGGTGGTCAATGTCTCCAACTCTTGGTTGTGCTAACATTGCTCCTAATGTGATAGAAGATGCATCAACATGCACGTGAAATTCCTTACTCCAATATGGGAAAACCAAAATGGGCACAATAACCATTTTCTGTTTCAGTGTGTCGAAGCTCTGTTAGAATTCTTCTATCCAATGAAACTGACAGTCTTTCCTTAGAAGCTTCTCCATGGGTACTATGATTTCTGCATAGCCCTTAATGAACTTCATGTAGTATCCAGTATGTCCCAGTGTAGTGCATAGTTGTTTGACTGAAGTAGGAGGGGGTAGATCAACTATAATGGAAATCTTGGATGGATCTACCAGCAATCCCTACTTACACACAATATGGCCCAATAGTACTCTGAAGGGTGAAAAGAAGATGCACTTCTTTAGGTTCAAGGCAATCTGACATTGTCTGCAATCTAACATTTCTAGGTCATACCTTCCCAATATGCAATGATGAGGTGTAGTTCTGCTTGAAGATAACAATTGATGGGAGTTGTGTCCAGTGTGTTAATGAATTTGTGTACCCACTTTTCTTGAGGAATGCTTCTCCATGCTTCCTTGCAACTTCGCACATGGTCCTTCGGACAACTTCGACCCATGTACCTAAATTCACAGCCTTCTACTTGCTTTGAAAATCGTGTTGTCATCAAAGTGTGACATTGTACCCAGTCTATGATATTATTTTTGTGTGTCCTACACCATTTTGTTGGATTTGATTTCAGGGCCTCATCCATTGCCAACAATCTTTGTGGTGTTGGTAAAATTTCTTCAAAGTCCAACAAGAATGATTCTCAATGATTTAGACCATCAAAGGTGGGAAAATTACTTATTGTTGTGTCAATCCAATGGAATTCTCTGGTTAATATATCATATCTCCTTGTAGATACTTCGTACAATTTGTTATGCCAGTTCTCCAGTTCTTCTTCTGAATCTGATGAGCATACGGTGTCACTTCGCTAGATCAAATTCCCATCCGTTGTAGGATTAATGTAATCCTGTTGTCTGGTTGTTAATTTGTATATGTTTTCTAGTTCATATGCACGATCTTCTTCTCTAATGGGTTTTGTGTATCTCTAACCTTCATTGGGATCCAATGGTGAAATGACCCTAGGGCCATCTCCTTCAAATGTCATTCTTATTTTCTTTAAATCAACCACAGTGGAATTATTGAAAGCCCAATCAATTCCTAACAGTGCAGGGTAAGGACAACTATCATCAACTATCTCAATCACCTCAAAGTCTGCAAATGTCCATACTCCATCGATGTCCACAGGGAAACACTCCAATATTCCAAATGGGTTGATAGCTTGTTGATTATCCATCCTAAGATTGATAGGGGAATAGATCAACTTACATTTTCCCATCAATGCCCAGGTCTGCTTCATCATGACATTGACCTCCGACCCTAAGTCGAGGACCACATAGTCTATATTGTACTCTCCAATATGGGAATTAAGGTGTAGTTCTTTATTTGTCCTTCCCTTCTTGGATAGTTGATGTACTACTTTATTCAGTAAAGGATCTAATCTTCCTACCTCATACTGTCTGACCAAATTTAGTAGTTCTTGTATGGATTTTTCATCTTTAATCAACTCAATAAACGTATACAAGAAACTGATAAGTTTACTCACCTCTTTTCCATCTCCGGGTGAAGTAGACTAATCAAATGCTAGAATAATTCCACATTCTCTTAATTATGGTCAAACCTTATATGAAAAAGCCTGATCTCTTTTGAATTCCTTTCTTTCCTCCTCAAATATCTGCTTCTCTTTCCTTGGGTCAAACTCTTGTGTCTTGTCTGCAGCTTTCCTGACTCCTGATTCTTCTGTACTCTTTCCTTGGATCACTTTGTCTTCTCCTGTAACAATGTCTCCTCATGTGATAAAAATGAATCTAGGATCTGCTCCATGAGGTGCTTCTTTGATTATTTGTATTTGTTGGTTTCCTCCTCGTTTCTCCTTAAGCTTAGCCAACAATGCTGGACATTCCTCAATAACATGCTCGAATGAGTTGCAATAGTTGCAAGTGGTAAAAGGGTTTTGATAGTCCCTTGCCAAGTGTCATGGATGTGTGCAGTTATAACAGATGATCTGTCCTTGACCTCAACCCATACCTCCTCCTCTTCCTCTTCCTCAGAATCCACCCCGAGGGTTGAAGTTTCCTCTCCCAAGGGAATTATACTACGTAGTGATTCCTTCTTGCTGTACTTCACCTTGAATTTTGTATATATCCCTCGACCTTTCATGCATGAGATCGTAAGCTCTACAATACATGTCATCGTGTCCTACCAACTTACAGAACGTACAATACAGATTTGTGGGTGTCTGGACATATTTTTGCAGATAGTAACATTCACCAGGGCAATGTCGATTTCTACATACCTTGCACTAGGGTAGGGTAACTTTCTTCAAAGGGTTCGGAGCTCCAGAGGCCAAGTATTCATGAAATGGGGGACAATTCTCTTTGTCATGGCCTTTTAATTTGCATCTGATACACCAAATATCTTCTCTTTATATTTTCCCTTGTATTTCTTCATATATTCAACCTGCAGTGATAAGCTAGTTATCTGACTCAATATTTGACTCATACTTGAGCTAGATTCTCTCATAGGCGATGATTCTAATTTCATGGTGATCTCCAGTGCCTCGGCCTGTGAAGCAATATTCTATTGCATTAGAGGAACTCTGATGTGTGGTAAGAGGGAAACAATGAACCATTCTTTGTTCTGCTCATCTGGGATTTGAAAACTAAAATGGCATGTCAAGATCTTAAAACTCTGATCAAACTCCCACACATGTTTAGTTGTTCTCTGCTTGATTTATTTTAGTTATGTAATGCACTACGACTCTGATTTAGGTTTCTTTAATTCGAAAGTTAGCACGGTCTTAATGGCATGCAATGGTTTAGGTGTAGCTCTTTGGAAAAATTTCATGTACCATCTCAGTGTGAGATCTCTTAGGGTAGTGTTGAACTGAGCTCGTTTGACAGCTTCGTCGGTGATATTCTTAATGCTCCACACATGTTCACATAGAAACCAGTGTTGATCAGGATCTTCAGATCCATCTCCTCTAAAGGTGGGTAACCTCATCTCATCTACCATAGATATTCCTAGGTTTCATGACTGAGTATGTGGTGGGCTGCTAGTGATAGTGCTTTGAGCATTTTGATGACTTAGGTTACTCTAGTTACTTAACATTGTTAAAGCAACAGGAGGAATAATAGTACTTACTTCAAGAGTCGGAGAAGTTCTTGAAGTTTTTGGCTCTTCTTGGTGAGGTTCCTCTGTCCTAGAAGATTTTGAATGCTCTTCGTCTGTCAGATTTTCCTCTTCTCCACTGCAGAACCCTTCGTCTCCGTAGTTCTGCTTAAATAGGTTCACGAGATGAAATTATCTGAACACTCTCCCACTACGTGTATGTCTAGTCTCTGTGTCATTGTCACTGTCTGAATGTTTGAACATTAGCTCTTTTGATCTGACCGATTACTATATCTTCAAGATGTTCTTCTCATGCAATAACATCTTGATCTTCAACTTCAAAAACTGTAAAATTTTTCCTCTAGGTCCCTTAAATAAATATCTCTCTACTTGGCTATACGATTTCACTCTGTCAACAACAAACTCAGTGATGTACCCTCCAATGGTGCTATCAAACTAGTGATCTAATACTCTTGACATGGCGTTGCAACCTCTCTTGACCTTGTTGATCTTCTATCCACTTTTGAATCTCTGTCTTTGATGGAAACCACCTTGATATTCCCTCAAGAATATTCCTGTCTCGACAACATAACCATTTGTTGGCACAGGGGAAAACCCAAGGTTCATCTCTAACGGCACACCAATAAGACCTAAGTACTGGCCCTTTTGGTAACACCTGCAAAGTAGATTCAATATCACTCGAAGTAGCTATAGGGGGTTGTAGGACACATGTGTCTAAAACCAGAGGAAATGTTGAGTGGATTCACAACAACCACACACGGTCACCTAGTTATTCTTTATCTTCCTTAAACCTACTGCACAAGTCATATTTCAGATCTAACACAACATCACCATAGCAGCATATCAAAAGACAGAGAACACATCATCAAACACACATAACACAAGATATACGTGGTTCACCCTCTCCCTAGGGATACGTCCACAAAAATGTGCTTTATGATATATTAAGATGGAAGCATACAGTTCTTATATGTGCCCTTGGCTAGCAGATCTTCTCTTCCTCTTTCTCTTTCTCTCCCCTCCCTGTGCACCCAACTGTAGGGTTGATCTTTGCACCCAGCTGAAGATCTTACAATACCAGAAGGCTCTCCCACTCAACACTTCTCTCTCACACGATAGTACTCACTCGATCACACAACAATAGTGAACTCTCAACCAACTTAACACCAACCCATCCCAGGTCCTTTAGACCTTTATTTATACATTACAATAGCTCTTGGACACCCTTAAGTTAAAACCCAAGTGTCAAAACCCTATATACCAAAACCCTAGGTGTCTAAAACCCTAGGTCAACTTGACCCACATTTTTAGGGATTTGCCAGCCTGTCTTTCCTTCCTTCATGCGCAGTGCTCCAAAGCGTCTGTTGACATCTTCTTTTGCTTGTTGAGTTTTCCACGATCCCTCTTCCTTGTTGATATGTCATCTTCGATCTCCTAGTCCAACGACTTGATTTCTCTTACTTCACTCTGTATTTTCTTCTCTTTTTCTCACTTCGACCCAATATTAGTCATTGTGTCTTCCACGTAGTTCACATTTTGACTTTTCTCCCTTAATATTCACTTTCTTCCATAACTAAGGGCCAACAATATGACAAGTAGTTACACCACATCAATTTCATCCAATTTTGGGAAAATGGGATCAATATTTTCATTCACAAGAGGGCGATTTTCCAAATTTAGAATAAAGGAGGAGTTGATTTCGATGGTTATCAAAAAGCTCCACATTAAGGCTACAATGACATATCGACATCCAAAATGAAAAAATTGATGGCTAGGATGGAAGATGGTACTGACCAGCTCATGGAAAGGACTGACCAGTTACTCCATGTTCGATGAATGACAAGCACCATTATAGTTTCATTATATTGAGGATGAGTGGAGTGTTCTGGCTCATTAGTTTTTCCCCGAGTTCTGAGAGAACTCTTCCATTCCTATCTTAACAAGGTATTAGCAGAAAAAAGTGCATAACCCATGTTTTAAGGGATAGTTGAATCTGTTGACTAGACCAGTCAGCCAACTGTCAAAGTCATAATTATAGGTCGGTCGAAGTATCTGTAACAACCTGTTTCCCCCAGTTTGTAATAATAACTATATTGGCCAAGAACTCTGGAAAACTCAAAAATGTGAATGTGTGATGTGAATGGACCTTGTGAAAAAGGTCGTTGAATGTGAATAATATTATGAATATATATATATATATATATATATATATATATATTGCAGGACTTCTGAGAGGGGATATGTTGAAATAGAGACCAAGATGGCTGAAGAAAGGTGGTGGAAGGCACCTAGAAAGGTGGCATTAACTTCCATCGAAACCAATACCGTATTTGGACTTCACTGGCCCAGAGAACCAAGAGCAGCTCGTTGGCCTTGAATTAAATGACTCGCCAAGATTGGTAGGTGGATGGCTCCTCATGAGTAATGAGGGATGGGGGGGGATGAACCACCCATCCGTAGATTTGTCAGGCCTGACCAATGCGAGGGAAATCACACCACATGCAACCTTGCAAGAGGGAAATGCGTGAGGAAGAATCACGGAGGGGGCAGACGTGAGGGAAGTAAGAGAACTTTGGAAAATGAAAAGTGCATGATAGCAGAGAAGAGGGAGAGTAACCCTCGTTCTCGGTCACTGGCAAACAAAGACACAGTCTCGCAGCATCGTGGTCTCAGCTCAGGGGTGGCTAGTGGTAAATCCTATCGGAATCGCTGAGCCTACAGTTGGGTGGAAACGAGCACCCCTCTTAGCAGTTGCACTCACTTCTGGTTTTATTTCTGATAAGTGTTTTACATATTGCATCGTGAAAATTATATGCTGACATATATACTCTTAGTCTGTGCAGTTTTGTGAATGGTTTGAGTGTAAGACTGTCTGTGTAGTGTTTTGATTCAGAAATGGTGGTTGCATGCTTATAATGGAAGGGCCACGTATGGCTTATGTTTATAAATAGATTTATATGTATATATGCACAGTGAATCGATTCAAAATTCAAGCCATTTCTCGAGAAATCTATACGCTTATCCGTCTCAGGTGATACCCTGGATAAATCTCCCATAGAGACACCCTTCCTAGAAAGCTCACCGAGAACCTGAAAAAAGGATTTGAAAGCGTAAGTCTTAGTAAACCTGTACGAGGAAGGATGATCCTCTTGAAATCCCGAAATAGAAGTGAAGGAATACCGTATTCACTTTGCAAGAGTTGTCAAGGAGGCATTGGATGGTCGGAATTCTCCGTGGAGAATTTGCGAAGTCCCGAGAGCCATTAGATCTTGTAGAGGAGCAAGGGAATTACGATAAGCCTTTTTTTTTCTGTTTAGTCTTAAGTTCGGGAGAAATCGGACCATAGGATCTGGGTCGACAAGGAACATTGGATCACTCACGAAATCTCATTTCGTTGATTCACGAGTTGAAGGGTTAAAACCCTTGCCTCAAGATTCACGAGGCCGTGAAAGGCGAAGTCCTGAAGGGGCGAAAGGATTTGTGTGAGCCAGTTATTGGTGAAGTGTATCGAAACTCAATATTTCAGGGTTTTGTGGGTTGAAGAACCCAAATCTTAGCATCAGGATTCATGAATTCGTGAAATACGAAACTCCAAAAAGGCAAGAAGTTCCATTGTGGGACCCACGTTGATGACGTGTCAGAATTTCGGCATTTCGGCATATCGGCAGATTGGAGGACCATCCATGTTGGAGGACAGGTGGCAGAGATCCGACCATTTCACGTATTAGGGATTCGTGAGTTTGGAGGTGGAAGACCAGGCTCTTGGAGTCATGAAGTCCCGAGTCGCGAGATCGCGATGTGATCTGGGTTGTTGATCAAAGAGGAAGGACAGATGTGGGATTTGACGTCTTGATACATTGTGTATCGGGGATTCATGAGTTTGGAGGTGGAATACCAAACCCTTGGAGTCACGAAGTCCCAAATAGCGAGAAGTAGGAGCAACCATTGAGTCAGGACCTCCTAGCCATATCGCATATCGGGGTCTCGGAGGTTGAGGGGAATTAGTTTCGACTATAGAAGCCACGAGCTTGCAAGTTTCGAGAGCTTTTCCAACACATGGCACATCCGTTTGGTGGGACCCACGTGGTTGACAGGTGGTGTGATGATAAGATGCCCAGATAGAGGGAGAAGTGGTGATAGGTGGTGGACACGTGTCGTTTGAAATGGGAGTCAACATCCTGTTGATTTCTCATACTTCGGGTTCTTGTAAGAAAGGAGCACAAAGGCCTAACAACTCAAGTCACGAAGTTGCAAGTTCCAAGAAACCCGGAAGGAGTCAAACCTTCTCTGACTTTTGCGTCTCAGGGTTTTGTAAAAGAAGGGCCCAGAGGTTCAACCTTTCAACTCGCGAACTTGCAATTTGCGAGAAAGGCTAGTATTTATCCCTAGCCAGTGGTCACGTGTGGAGAGTGCTAAGAAGGAGGGGCCATACCATATCAAAATCTTAGGTATTGACAATTGGTGAAGAAAATTCGAGGGTCTTTAACTCACAACTCGCAAGGTCGCGATTTGTGAAAGGCACTTGCATTTAGGTGTGTATGTGGTCCTATCGAGATAGGGACTCGAGAAAGGGAGCTAGTTCTTTGTCATTAAGCAATGGGTAGATCTGGATGGCCAGAATCTGTGCGCCTGGATCTACGGCCAGGGTTTCATTCCGGAGCCCCCTCACCATTCTACCTTTAATATTGGACTCACTTGTATCATTGAGTCACGAAACACGAAAAGGCACCTGGTTTGTTTGGCTTGTGGTCCTAACCCACGATCACAGGGAGGTGAACAGGGAAGAACTAGCCTCATGGTCGAATTACAAAGCTGCAAGGCTGACAATGAAAGGATGATGAAAGAACAAGAAAAGAAAATAGAAATTAATGTAGTTTTACTGTAGAGTTTATCCGATCTACAAAGACAAATGCAGCATGAACCTGAGACTCAAAAACATGGTCATATCAGTGGCCACTCTGATAGGAGCACCTCGAAAAAGGTCCACCCCAGAGGTAAAGGACAAGCGTCGGATAATTCCTCTGAGAAGGAAGTTGGCAATTCAGAAGGCTCTTCTAGCAGCAAAACCAGTTCTTATCCTCGAAGAAAACAGAAGAAGAAAAAGTCTTCCAAAGGTCGAAAATTCAAAGAATTCAGAAAGGCCAAACCACCCTCCTTTGACGGTGAAATAAAGAAGGGAGAGGAAGCAGAGGCCTGGCTGCTTGGACTAAAGAAGTATTTCAGAGTCCATGACTTTTCAGAAAATATGAAGGCCCGAGTGGCCACCTTCAACTTGAATGGAAAGGCTTCCATTTGGTGGGAAGACCTTAAGAATATGAAAGGGGTTCGCAAAGAGGACCTATCTCAGGAACGATTTGAGAAATACTTCCGGAAGAAGTATCTGTCGAAAAAATATTTTGACGAAAAGACTAAAGAGTTTTATGAACTGAAACTGGGACAACTTACTATAGAAGAATATGTCAACAAATTCCTTGATTTGTTGAGGTATGTACCCTATATCAAGTCGGAAAAGGCAAAGGTGAAATGCTTCATCATTGGACCACCCAAGGACTACCAGAACAGAATTGAATTTGATGAGACAAAGACCCTAGAAGGCATTATTCAAAAGGCAACCTATTGTAATGAATAGTTTGGACATCGAGCAAAACCTCGTGAAGGATGGAAACAACAGAATAGTTCAAGATTTTAGAAAAAGGTAATTAAATCCCCAGGATTTAAGAACTATAATAAGAACCCAAGAATGAGATTTCTATCCTGGAGTATGCACCAGCAGAATTTTCCCTCCTTGAGCGGAAATAAAACTTTTGGACCCATATCAATGAAGACTGATAACCCAAAGAGAGAACCTTTAAAATGATGGGGTTGCAGGGAATAACATCTATTGAGAGACTATCCACACCGACAACAGAATAGTCA
>ML782661.1:674238-743301 GCA_009831015.1 Picea engelmannii
AATTTAGTACTTATTGCCAAATTTTATTTACGTAAGTATGGAGATAGCTTTGAAAATTATGAAAATTATACTTCTTAAAAAGCTGATAGAAATTACAAAATTTGGTAGAAATTTAAATGTTAACACAAATCTGGTCTTTACAAGAAAGATTTCTTTTTCTTTTCAATTTTTCTAAGATTTCATGCAGCAAACATAAAGGAATTTCGCTCAATCTGCGAGCTACTTATGATCTAAATGCACTCTAAAAACTTATGAAAAAAAACTTCTTCCTAGCTATTGATGCAGCAACACCATCTTCAAACAAAGAAGCAAATGAAAAAGAGATAAAAAAAATAAAATTGTTTAAGTGCTAAATGAAGCAACAAAGGAAAAATGCTGACAAGCACAAAACCAAGAAAACAAAATAAAATTCCGGCATAAAGTGCAGATCGCAAAGATGCACAATGGAAATCAAGAAAGCACCTACTCTTATGCTTGTCTAAAAACCATAAAACATTTTTTTTTTTTTTTTTTTTCTATCAACAATCAACTAAGAAAAAACAGGGTAAGGGTAAGAGGCCCTAACCTACTAACTGTGCAACCCTAGACTCAAAGCCCTGAGAGTAACACTTCTCACCATAGGAGGGGATGACTGCCCCACCCTGATTGAAAAGAAACCACTCAAGCCCACTATTGTCACTGAAACAACACGTGGTCAAACGCGTGCTGAGCTATAACAGAGCGCGGGTACCTGCGGGCTGCACTTGCACAGGCCGCGTGTATGTATGAATGCTAAGACAAAACTAAACACAGGAAGCCCAAACTTGGAAGAGGCCTCTGGTATTGACAACCAGGGTCTCTTGAAGGCTTGGATGCTTCTTCTTTAGCAGAAAAGAAAATTTTTTTTATAAAGAATAACAAAATGCAATAAAGAAAACTGAGACAAGACTGTGAACTAGCAAGACTCAGACAGGATCCAGAAAGCCCCCTGAGAATGTATAATTCTAATAGGGAAGAGGGGACTACCTCTTAATCTCTCTAACTCCTACACGCTACTGAAACCTCTACAGCAAGCGTTCACACACGGGCTGTAAAAGATTAGGGCATTGGTCACACGCGTGCAGGCCTTCTGCAGGCCACGTGTACCTCTATGTGTCCCAATAATTACCGTCAAGCACAGTCAAGGAAAAACTGGAGTAAAGAACCAGGTTCCCTGCTAGCTCTGACCTAACAAAAAACAGACAAACAAAGAAACAAAGAATCTAATTCCTTAAACTACCCAAAAACCTCAACTAAATCCGGAACACCCTAAAGAGTAAATCCCCAGTGGAGTCACCAATTCTATTGCTGGGAAATAATACCCTATGGACTAGCAAGCTAGGGTTATACTTGCATGCAAATCATGACCTTTAAGAAATCACTTTTAACCTACCACCCCAAAACCTAAAACCCTTTTTCACATACAATCATGGAAATAACCTACTAACCTTTTTACTGATGTTTGGTGTAGATCCTCCGTTGCACTTTGTCCGCTTGCTTGCGCTGCTCCTTCCAAAGACAATCCTGCAATCGAGACAAAACACTACGCATGCATGCTATTTTTCTACTTGAGGGTTAGAGATTAAGCATAAATTGAATAACTCATATATAACTCATGCATTGGGACGAAAAAAGTGTTCTTTATTATTTTCAAGATGAGTCAACTTACAATCAATGTTGAGACCGACCACCGTTCCTTGATCCTGATCCTGGGCTCCTCCTCTTCTTTGTCCTCCAACTGCTTTTCTTTAATTCTCCTTAATCTTGAGGAAAGGCTAAAGGGTTAGGACAAATGGATTCGGCAATTGGGCAATGTTTCTTCGCTATCTTTTTCCTCCTTTCAAATAGTACCCCTACCCCTTCCTTTATAGGCTAGAAGGAGCTAGGGTTTTGGACGAACTCTCGACCATGCATGGCCAGGAGTTCCAGTTAACTGACCCATAGATTTTTGTCCCACCGACAAATTTTCTGTTTTTGTGCTTTGTTAGGTAAACGCGGGCTGTAGTAGGCCAGCCAGCATTTTAATGCGTGCAGTAGTAAGCCTGCCAGCGTTCCAACGCGTGCAGTAGTGAGTTAGGGTGCGTGTCACTTGATTTAAGAGGATTTTCAAGAGTTTATTCAGCATGGCTTTGGCAAGGAAGAGATATGAGTTGGCCTGATGCCAGGTAAGCTTGTGTGGTGAAATTTAGGGTTATAACACTCCTCAACGAAAAAGAAGGAATGTAAGAAGCAGGCAAAGCATGAGGTTTGAGCCAAAGATTTTAAATTTGGTCAACACGGACCCAATGATCAGGGTGTCCTTTGAACAAGCTGGATGAATGAGATTCTGTGAAAAGGTTTAGGGGTATAATGTGCATCTAACCAAGCAGTTTTCTCTAAATTTTAATGGTGTCAGCACAATCATTGAAGGGATCACTTTTGCAGTGTCAAAGGAGACCATATCAATAGCTACATAAATTCCCATGCAGGGAGAGAATTGGTTTAAAGGTATGCCCTTAGATCCTTCATTTATATTGATTTTCTCAAACCTAAATACATAAATCAGAATATTAGTGCCACCATTCCCAGGAAATATGTTTTGGAACCTTATGAAAATCTTTTGAGGGTAATTCGTAAATACTTTATTTGTGAGGGTAGGTTTAACAAGGTATGCCAATACCACATTAGGGTCCTGATGCATTTCATAGGGAAAATCCCTCTCAACTTACCCTTCCACCTATATAGAATCCTAGGAAAAATGGTGGAGAAAATACAAGCCAGAGATGACCAACCAAAGAGTGTCCTATTCCATTTTTCCTTGGTGAAGTTGTTGGTGGTTGAATAGCTTGGAAATTTAAACAAGGACTAGGATTCCTTCTTGAACTTAGTAAACATTTACCTGGATCCTAAAATAGATATCCCCTTGTCTATTGAGAAATCAACATCTCATAGTTCAGGGGAAAAAGGAGGAGGTGTTGATGAAAGGAGAAAAGGAAAAGAGATTGAGAATCCATCACTCAGTCAACCAGTATTGAAGAAAAGAAGAAAACTACAATTCACTGATGAACCCAAGGATACATAGGCTCCCAATAAACCACTCACAATTTCATCTTCAAGAGGTTTCCCATACCCACAATTCAGACAGAATTTGTTGAATTTTCATCCCAGGAGATCGATGAGGAGAAAGTGAAACCAGGGGAGAAAGATGCAGATGTCAAAGATATGCAACAAAAACTCAAGAAATCTCAACATATTATATCCCAACTCTACTAGGATAAAAGAGAAATTAAAAGGAAGCGAACAGAAAAGACCGTTGAAGCAAAAACACCACAAAGTAAAGCAAGTTAGAAATCTCCTACTTTACCCACAAAAGGAGAAAGCAACATAAAATGGTTGAATAAGAAACTAAGAGAAGCTCAAGACCAGATCATCAAGCTCATGGAATAAAATAGAATATTAGAGGAAGGGATCATGAAACATTAGAAGAAATGAAGACCAGCCATAGACAATGCATGTGTAGTCATTTCTAATGCTCAGTCAAAGTTGAAGAGGAATGAAGCTTTGTTGAGGAAGGTGGGAAATTTAAAGAGACAAAACTTATCATTGAGAAAGGTAAACATGACCTTATGGCTACAAGTGAAATTGGTTAAAGAAGCTAAGGACAAACTGAATGTTCCCATACTTTTTTGCCACCTGGATTCGCACAAGCAACCTCAGCATGAATATTCGCTACAAAAATGCTATAACTAGCACTTGCGCAAGAGTAACTGAAATTCTCTATGCAAGGGTGACAGGTTTGTCCAAAAATGCACATGATGACTTGAGGTACCCTCTATATGGACCTGATGACTCATCACAACCACATGGATAAATTTTTCTCAAGGATCTATGATTGTAAATGATATTTTGGTTATGTCAGGATTGGAAAATAAAATTTTCTATTTTTGGAAAACATTGTAGAGGTTGTTGTTCATTTTGAAAGAAACTAGATCCATGACTCTAGGATGTAGTAGTTCAATCCCTAGAAGCTAAGTGTAGCCTTATATTTCTATATATGTTGACTATTTTGATTAAAGGGGCGGGGGCAGAAGTAAATGAATTTTGATCTTTAATGTAGTTTTATGAATCTAATAGAAATACAAATGCAGAAGTCTTGAACTCCTTATGAAAAATATTTTAATGGTGGTGATATGAAGATTGTACTCTTTCTTTGTATGTGTTTCTGGTGTCCTTATATTCATATTCACTTTTCTTCTATTTAAATTGGATATTTAAATGTCTAGAATTCATCAAATGGTGCTCTAGACTTAAATGATTTAAAATCTATTTAGTCTTCTTAACTAAGGTCAGAATTCATCCTTTATGATGATTTGATTCTGTTAAGTGTTTCTGTTCTTCTTTCACCCTACATAATCAAGCTCAAAACTAAAGTTCATCAACTTGTTTATCCTTTGTTCCTCTGAGGAGTTCTACCTACCAGGCATTGTTTTCTTTTGTTTTCAGGGGTTGACTCCACAGCCCTAGGGATACTATACCTATTTTCCAGCAAACCTTGAAAAAACTATCTGAAACGTATAAATCTATCCATCAGTTCAAAGAAATATTTCTATTAGAGATCAAGTCTCAGAGAGAGCCATATCTAGATTGCAAAGACTAGTTTCCAGTCTTAAAGTTGGTTTGTAGGTTACCTTTGTAGATTGTTTTTTCAGCTCAACAATTTACTCAACGATAACATTTTGGCGCTATTTCCAGGGACGAAATTGAAAATTTTCCCTAGGAAAGAATGAATAGAATCTTTAGATTTGATTCTCGAGGGTAACAGTGAATCAAGAACTTTTATTGGCTGAACTATTTTTACCTTGGCGACTACATTTAACAAGATCAGTAGCATAAAGTTTTTAAAGAAAATAAGAAATCCTGGCTCCCAAGAGAATTTATACTATAAGGAACCCTGATCGAGAACCTATAGCATCTTTGTCTGATCCTAAGAAACTCTTACAAAAAAGAAAAGAAAAGAAAATCAACTCATTTTCTTTCCTGGACATAAATCTATCTTTGCCTAAAGAAGGGGTAAAAAGAATTGATGACCTTGACTTTGATTTAAAATTTGAACAAACCTTGTTCAGATCAGATCATAATCTAATTTGAATGAAATCATCTTTGATGAGAAGAAATTACAGTCTTTGATTCCCACTGTCCTCATTCAGAATATTCCTATTCATGCTGTCCCCATTTAGACTGTTCAGATAGCTCAAAATCCTCCTAAAGCCATGGTAGCCAGATTTTCTCCTATTTCCTTGCCTGCCCAGTTGCATGATTTACCTCAAAATTTTAATCAGAGAATCAAATCATTTGATGCTGAAGAGAATGTATCATCCCAAAGAAACTTAGAATGGTTTAATTATTTTGTTTACCTAGAGGAGGTAGATCATGAGGATGAAAAAGTAAGGTTGTTTGCACAAAGTATTTCAGGAGAAGTCAGAAAATGGTTCAAATCTCTTCCTACAACAAGCATCCCTGATTTTGCAGCCTTTGAAACACTTTTCCTTGCAAAGTTGGGTGACAAGAAGAATTCTCTTCATTTTCTAACTCAGTACAAGAGTACAAGACTTTTCAACCAGATTTATAAAAGTTTACAATTCAATTCCTATTGAAGTAAAACCCCCTCCTGGAGCTGCCCAACTTTTATATGATAATTCTTTTGACAGTGACTTTTCCTTGTTTTTGAGAGAATGGTGATCCAATACACTAGATGACATGATGAGTGATGCAATTGAAGTGGAGGTAAATCTGATGGTGATCTAGATTTAGGAGCTGAACGAACTGATTAACAGACTGACTACCATCAACAAAGAGATATGAATAATAATACATATATCCAGTGAACAATATCTTCTATTGAATAATGAAATAGGCTGAAACTGTAAAGCTGCAGAACTGAAACACTTGCTCGAATGGTGGTAGTTATCTTTGAGAAGAGATGTGGTTGTTATGCGCATCCATATGAGAAGAATTGATTACAATGAGGCTCTAGAGGCCTTTTTGATATCAATCATGAATTCCAAAACCCTAGACATCCAAAAACCTAACCCTAGAAGATGAAATGCCAAAAGTCATGTGGGCCCCTATGGGTAAGTTGGTGTAAGTTGGTACCTCAACTTACCATGGTCGTACCTTTTTCATGCAACCTCCATTTTAGGTGCATGATATCCCATTGGAAAGGTATTTCAAAGAAATACACATTCCTCCATCAAACTTTGACTCCATCTATAGTTTAACTGTGTCGAGCCAAAAAAAAATGTTTAGGGCCCCAAAACAGCCCTGGAAGTACAAGAAGATGTGTTGACATGAAAAAATACAAAATGATCCAGTTGGATTAGGTGAGAGGCCACCAGTATCCACTTGGAGGATGTGTGGGGCTTCAGATAACCCTAGAAGTGTAGAACCCACAATTACAAAGAATTACAGAAGAAAGTGTTGAACAAAAATGGACAAGAGGAGCTAGTTGGAATAAGTGGGTGGCCACCAATATCCACTTGGATCAATTCTCCCCCCATGGGTAGAAATGGTATCCATTGCATTGAGTTCCCCCATCAGGTGAGGAAACTTCTGCTGGATTTGGCCCCAGGTGAGCCACTTTCCTTGGTGTAGGATTTTCCCTACCTTGACAACTCGATAAAGCTATATCCTATGTTGGTGAGTGCGCTTGACCTGTGTGTCCACTATCTAATTAGTGGAGGCTTGTTACATGCAGTCAAGGTTGAGCTCTGTTGGTTTTAGTTGTTCTGGGATCTATGAGGTGTCCAATATTGGTGGAAAATATTGCCGAAGGAGGTCCACATTAACACTGGATGCATTCCAAGAAAGGGTGGTGTGTTTAGCTCAAAATCATTACTACCCACAACCTTGGTGATAATGTAATGCCCATAGAGAAGTGGGAGAAGCTTCTGATGGGGCCCTGTGAGACACTCCTTCTGCAAATGTAACCAAACTTTGTTGCCAACTTGAAACTGGTATGGTACATTGTGTTGATCATGGAGCTACTTGTACTTAGCATTGGATTTCTGCAAAATCTCATGGACCTATTGGCGGATGTGCTGAATCCGCTCGATGAACCTGGTGGCTTTGTTGATCACATACTGATCATGGGAAGATTATGTCTGTGCGGTGGCAAGAGGAAGTGAAACATCAATGGGTTCCAAGGGTTGGAACCCCAGACCCACCTGAAATGGGCTATGGTCAGTGGAGCTATGGAGATCCCTATTGTAACTATGTTGAACATAGGGGAGACTCTCGTCCCATGTACGTGGATGCTTAGAATTATACATGCGTAGGATGTGCACAATCATCTAATTGATGACCTCTGTTTGGATGTCAGTTTGGTGGTGGAAATCAGTGGATTTAGTGAGCTTGGTGTCCAACAGAGACCAGAGACTCGACCAAAATGTGTTGAGTAACCTGTTGTCTCGGTTGGAGATTATGGTTTTTGGTATCCCAAAGTGGACCCACACTCATTCTAAGAATATATTGGTAGTATCTTCCACTATGATATTCTTATTGCAGGTTGGGAGGATGGCCATCTTCGAAAACCAATCAATGACCACAAATATGCAATCATTTCCTTTCTTGGTGGACACTAAGCCAGACATGTAATCCATTGAGATGGATTCCTAGTGCTTCTGAAGAATAGGAAAATGGGTGTATAAGCCTTGTTTCTTGATGGCTAGCTTGGAAATGGCACATGTAGTTCAAGATATGATATAGTTATTGACGTCCTATTGAAGTTTTGGCCAATAATTCTTTTTTGAAGAATGACCACAATTTTCTCCACTTCAAAATGTCATGCCTCCTTAATATAGTGGGATTTCCAAATCATATTTGCACGATCTCTTGTAGGAACATAGAGATAACTCTAGTGGCATAAGAGTCCATCCTGAATGTGAAAATCGATGACAATTGCACCTACACCCAAGAGCTGATAGGTGGTGACGAAGTTCGGATCTTGATGATAAATTTGGGGCCACTCAGATGCTTCATGTCCACAGTAATGGAGCATAGTGGTGAGTGCAGCCACAGGAGGTCGACTGAGGTAGTCAACGACACGATTGGAGATACTTGTCTTATTGTTACAGGAAAATCCCCCTGCAGACAAGTGGATTTCCTCTTGAACCCTAAATCTCTAAGATCAAGACATGAAGGTGCTAACTTTGGTCATTGACATCCTTTTAAACCTAGCTAAGTCAATCAAATAGAGAAAAGGAAGAAGATTTACCTTTTTACGATGTTTGTCCTTGCCCAGTCCAAGTTGAGCATTGATCCCCAAGCTCTTCAACAAGTCCTACAATCCAATAACAACAAAGACAAAACAACTTCCTATTCTACCATGATTAATCCAAAACTATATATATATATATATACATATATACATACATACATATATGTATATATATATATATATATACATACATACATACATACATACATACATACATACATACATACATACATACATACATACATACATACATACATACATACATACATACATACATACATACATACNNNNATATATATATATATATATATATATATATATATATATATATATATATATATATATATATATATAAGACAAGTTCATGTAGGCATACACAACCTTGAAAGAAATAGGCCAAGCACATGTATTAATGAGAACTAGATAGAAATACTTACAGACCTTTGATGGAGTTGCAACAGCCTCTTCCATCTCTCCTTGTCCAACCCCTTGCTCAAATAATCCACAATAAAAATGAATATGCTTTACTGATTATCTCCCTTATGAGATCATAAGTTTGATGCCTTAAATGTCCTCTCAATACCACTTCTCATGAGATCATAAGTTTGGTATCTATGAAATTCCATCTCCATTTCACCATGAGAATGCCTCCTTATATAAGCTTGGAGAGACCCAACCACCTTAGAGATTCTTTGGATAGGTTGAGGATCCTTCTCCATCAGTTGTGGATCTTCCCTAAGATCCAGCCTTGACCTCAGATTCGAATCCAACCAACTTCAGAGATGAGGGGGATTTTTCCATGATTTTCCTCAACAACCCAAGATTTCCTCAAACAACCCAACGCTCCCTTAGAATGGGACACAGAGTGTTGCAACACTCCCCCAAAGAAGGGTAGGGATCACTGGCACTCCCTAACAGTGGGTAGAGGAGAACTGCCCAAAATTTCCTTAAAAAAACCCAGCTCTCCCCCAAAAGGGTGCAAAGAATGTTGGAACGCTCCCCCAAATAAGGTCAAGGAGCGTTGGCACTCCCTAACAGTGGGTAGAGGAGCGTTGGCCTTCAAAATTAATTTTTAAGTGATTTTTTCCATGGAAAAAGCTTTGTACTCTTCATCAAATGATTTATTCTTCTTTAACCAGTCTTTGAGGGTGTCTTCAAGTGTTCCTTGTGATGTCATTCGAGACACAACATGGGCAAGATGACTGTATGTTGTCTACGACACTTATGGCCAAAATGTGACACTTGCGACAATTGTAATGACAATAATAGGTCATCATTGAAGTGAATAATTTTTATGTGTAATATATTTCCCCCCAAAGTGCGAAGTTAGAAGATGAAAACTGATGACTGAAGTACTTTGTAGACTTTTTCGAGCAAGGGTTTGGACGCGGAGAACCTGGTAGAAGTTGCACACAACCATCAAACAAATTATGAGTTGTTTCAAACCCAAGGCAAACATACCTATGCTTGGGTGATAAAGGCTTGAAAGGTATGGCCACCATAAGTTACACTGTGGATCTATAATTGTATTAAAAAAAAGGTATAGCCACCAAAGATACAATGTGGATCTATACTCCCATGACATGAACTGATCGTAGCCACAAAAAATACACAGTGGATCTACGAGATGATAAGACATAGCCATAGTCCAATACAAAGTGGATCTATGTGACAATATATGTATCAATATTCAAGTGAAACTCCATTGCAACCTGGGTAAAGTACATATCAGAGTTTTTACTCAATCCAGGGTATTTTTATCGATCCTGATGTAGTACGAATCTAACCATGTGAATAGATGTCCTGATGTCGAACATGGCAGAAACCACTTGATTACCAATCAATGACGTAAACCATTAAGAAGTGTGAGGGAAATCACCATTGATGTCAATGATTCCCAAGGTACCCTAGTACATTCCAGCGAATGTGAATAAATGAGCTGAAGTCAAACATCCATGGAATCATTCGATCAAAGGTCAATGATGTAAACCTACTGTCAGAAGTAAGGAGGCCTTCTATTGAGGCATGCATGTCCAAAAGTAATAAATATTTTCTAAGTATAGTTCCCAGATAATGTGTTGAAGTCGACAGGAATAGACTCTTCGAAGGAGGGCCTTGATGTATCCCTCATCAATGACACTAAATTGACACAGAGATGTAAATTGGTAGATCAAATGAACATGGATTGAAATGGGTATTGAAACGGGATATTTGTGATGGTTGACTCTCGAGGAAAATACTTCCCTTGAACACTGAGGCACAACAAAAGAAACATTACATGGACCAAACAATGATTATGCAGTGGATACTATGAATTTATTCAGATGACCTAAAGGAGTAAAGAAACTCAGGGGATTGGTTCAGTGGATTAAAATGTATGCAAATAGAAAGTGTCATGTTCAAGGGTGACCGTAAGAGTGACTGGTGATGTTTTCAAAAACTACTTGGCTTGTTTCTTTCAAAATTTCCCCCCATCCAGATAAAAGATTACCTATTTTTAATTTAACGAGCTCGAGGAGGGTAACACATTCTTGATATAACTCACCGTAGGTAAGTCTCTCTTACTTTGTCTAATGAAGTGGAAGAAGGGTTCGGTCCCATATGGGCCCTTCAATGTATGATTCTTTTAATGAGTCCAGAGAAGGTAAACTCAGTAATTTTTCATGTTTAGAGAGTCTGACAAGAACTTAAAGACGACTCCAGTTTTTCCTTTTTCATAATGTTAGTCTCTCAAGGCCCAAAAAGAGATAAACTACCACTCACAAGGTGCCCTTTCAAACCTTTTAACGAGTGTGAAAGGAAGCAAGATCACTTGACATTTTTTTCATGTTTAGAGAGTCTGAAAAGTGCTTAAAGGAGACTCCAGGGGGTTCCTTTTTCATATAACCTTTACGATTCCTAAAAATTGATAAAATTATACTCTATTACGTTCTCATGTATTTTACGAGCATGAGAAAGAACAAATACTAAGCTTGGTATTGGTTTCATTTTGAAACAAGCTTGAAACAAAATTAAACTATGCTTGTAAATTCCCAACGTAATTTCCAAAGGTTGGGATACCCATGGATGGTTGGTACTCTACCCCCAGCTTGAAAATCTAGTGGCATAACTCTAAAAATATAATCAAAGGCTGGAGACATGCCCCCCAAGCTTCAAATCATTCACCAACTTTGAGGTTGTCACCAATTTCTGTACTAGATGGAGAAAAAGGATACAGGTGGATGAAATGAAGGTTCAAAAACAAGACCTAACGAAAGACTCGACTTGGTATGAGAGGTGATTGTTTCATTTTTTAACAAGCTTGACACAAGAAAATAACTATGCTCAAGGCTCCAGGTTCAATCCCCAGATTTTTGTTTCATTTTTTAATGAGCTTGTTACAGAGAGGAAAACTATGCTCGTGACCTCTTCTTGATCATGGCTTCCAAGAGGATAATGCTCTAGAAGGACACCATTTCAAGGGACAAAATTCCATCATGGCTTCCAAGAGATCTTCACTAGATGGAAGAACAATGCTCTGGAAGGAAAACATGTCAAGATCTGTGATAGGGGTAAGGATATCAGGCTCCAATAGCCCTACTGAAGAAATCACAATGTCAACTATCGAATCTAAGTCATCGGAAGTTGAAGTCATGGGAGACAATGAAACATAATTGACGTGTAGAAGGGGTGATACCAACTGCATATAAGACTCGTTTAGAGAGGTCATTGGGTTGGTAATCAAGTTAGGACCAATGCATGAAAGTTGATCAATAGTCATAATTCTTCCATCATGAGGGAAATATATCACATGAAAAAGAGTGGACACAATATCTTTCATGGCATAGACATAATCTCTCCCAAGGAGTAAATCAAAATCCAAGGGGTCCTGGACTACCATAACATCAATAAAGATAGTTTTCCCTCCCAAAGTTATAGGAAAATGAGGAAGGAATCCTAAAGGGTGACTGGTTCTTCTGTTAAAAGTGAAAAGAGTTTGGGTAACTGGCACAAGATGAGGATAACCTAAATCTTGCCAAGCAATAGAGAAAAAAATACTAACGGATGAACCTTCATCTATCAGCGCATGAGGAACATCCTAACCACAAACCTATACTATAATATTGAAGGGAATGTGAGAGGGAAGACGAGGTCTAGTTAGCACACCCCAATAAAAAAGGATGGCCTTATTACTTGGAGGGGTTTTCATAGGAGAGGGAGGAATTCCCCTCAGCACGGTAGATTCTGTATCAACGATAAAAACATGGGAAGAATCGAGTTTAATCACTAGCAGAAGAGTAGGATCAATTGATAATGACATCAAATCGACCACTTGGGTTTCATTATCCAAAGGGAGAATGGGGTCGACAAGTGGAAACAGATCGACCACTTGGTTTGCACTCTCTAACGGGAGAGTGACATCGACCAAATATGGGATCAGATGAAATACTTTGTCAACTAGTTAAACTAAGTACGTGACTAGATTGATGACATGATCAACCAGACTGACTGATGAAGGGACCAGAGAAACTAGTTTGGCACTCATCGGAGGAGGAGTGGGATTGACCATGTTGGAACTCTTCAGATGAAGGGTGGGACTGAGTAATGTTGGGACTGGATCAGTCACTTAGGTTTTACTTTTCAGATGAAAAGTGGGGCTGATCGATGATAGAACTAGATCAACTACTTTGGTTAGTGGTTCAACCAAGGATGAAACTAGATTAACCACATGATCAACCAGACTGACTAGGGATGGAACCAGATTGATCATTCCTTCAACTAACGATGGATTGGGGGAAATCTTATGATAGCCAGTTGGAATTTGAAGCTTTTCCAAAAGAGAAGAATCCTCATCCATATGAGGACAAAGGTGAGAGTAATGATCACCTTTGCATAACATACAAGGAAACTTGACAGTTGTCTTCTTCTGACCAACCTTAACATCACTAGTTGACGAGGTGTAACTAGCATGTCTAGCAGAGTCCAATGACATGGAGGACCACATTTCTAAGACCTTGGGGAGACCAAGGCAATGCCTCAGAAAGTGGTCACCCTTACAAAGACTGCAAGGGAATTTGGGTTTCAGATTCTTCGTTGGAGTCTTGTCGAACTCATCAACACTCCTAGTACAATGAATAATTGTTGGTTGCTTGGATCCAACATTTGGTATGGTTGGAGGCTTGATCCTTTTTGGGTCCCTCTTATTCTTCTCTTTTCATTTCTTCTTCTTCTTATCAAGCTAGCTACTTTCTTTAGAGGTTTCACTAGGTAAAGAAGGAGAAAGGGAAGGAGATTTAATGGGTGAAGAAGGAAAAAAGTTGACATGAGGTTGATGTGTTGGTGGTGTACTTACATATGAAGAATTAGGTGCAGTTGAACCACTGGGAAGATTCAAGATCACCGGAGTGGGTAATAACCAAACCGGTAATCCGATGGTGAGTCCTGGAAGACTCAGTGTGGCAATGTATGGAGGACCAATGTTTCCAAAATAAGGAAAGATGTAAGGTTCCCTAGGACAAGAGGTTCCTCCATTAGTACTCCGAGAAGTTGATTCCATTAACACTGACTGGACCTAAGGCCCACTAAGTAAAATAAAGAACACACATTATGAATATAATAATAAAATAATCAAACAAAATTTCCCATGATGAAACCACTAGTTGGTGATGAAATCCAACATCCCGAGATCAAAATAGGAAGGGGCGGGGATAGAGCGGGTGGATCAGTTACGTTGGCAACCTTCTTAACAGACTTATTCCTTGGTGTAAGCTTCCATGCAGTAATTGTGGATTTACCCTCCAAGGAGCCCGAGCGAGTTTGACCAACGTCTACTCCAAGTACATGAGACTTCCCTTCACTGTCACCTTGTGTAAGACCCTAAATATTATGTCTACTAAGGTCACCAACTCATAGTCAACTTCTAGGATGGTACAGTCGACAGTCCAGTCTGAATGTATGGGAAGGATAACAAGTCTGAAATCCTTCAAGAGAACTGAGGACAAGTGGATTGGTAGAACTCCAGAGGATCCTGAATGGATTCTGAATTCATGAAGCACTGAGACCAAATGAAGACAGTTGAGCCTCAAGAAGAACCCCCAATATACTACCTCACTACTATGAACAATTGAACCATGGAGGGATAATATCTGTAACTCTCCCGAACCTGACCTCGTGCGTAACCTCTATGTGATAGGGTGATCCCAGTAAGATTATATGAAAATTGGATTTTCTCTCCCTGTTGCAAGATGCTAAGTTTGTTTGATAGTTTTGGGAAGTTATCCTTTCAACCTATTCAAAGCCCTACACCTTAAGCTAATGTAGGTTTGCTAATAGAAATTTTTCTGATAAATTTTAGTTTAGCTCTTGATTTTAAGTTAGTTGTTTACTCAGGGGTGTATGAGAGTGAAAACTGATGATATTATGAATCAATTCCCAAAAACATGCATAAGAAATGATAAACAGTCTTTTCTTTCAATGAATGTCTATTTAAGGGAAGGAGAATGAATTTTTCTTTCACTGTCAAACACTAAGATGCAATGACCTCATGCAATTGTTCTCAATCAATAATCCAAGACAATGCTAAAATGTTCAGAAATTGGTTCCAATATCCAAAAATCAAACATGAAAAAATATATGTTTGTTTATATGTGACTGATAATCAACATGATGTAAAGCTTCCTATGTTAATCAGACTTCAATATTTGTGAGATTTAAGAAATCGGAAGAAAACTTCACATAAAAAAAAACACACCCTCATTGTGATCAAACAAGAAAAAAAAATAAAACCAAATCCAGACAGGAGGAAATTCTTGGAGAAAAGACCTCAAAGACCAAAATGAAATAGTGAACAGATCTTGAATTTCCTTACAACAGTTTTCATTCAATCACATAAGTGAGAAAGCAGTAGATCGACTCCAAATCTCAAGGAAGAAGAGTGACTCAAAGAAAGTAAAATAGATGTCAAGAATCCAAACAAAACATCATCAATCCTTAGAAATCAAATAGTTGGAGGCTAAAGAAGGACACACTGAGTTGGTAAGAACCCTGAGCAGATGAAAGGGCCAAAAACTAGACTCAGAGATCAACTCCCAAAACTTTTTTTTGCGGAAAAAATACCAGCGCTCTAGTGTCAAGTGTACCAGAGTGTTGCAACACTTTGTGGAATCCTGCAAAGGAGTGCCATCACTCTGGTTGTAGAGGTAGGGGAGCACTGGCCTCTCAGAACTCAAACACTTGCCCATAAATAAATAAAAACTCAGGCAAATGCAGAAATTGAGTGTGTAAGATGAATCCAAGAGCCAAAAACACATATAAGAATCAGAGACATAACATGCATAAGATCAAAAGGTGAGCAAAGGCCAAAAACAAGACCAAGGAAGGGAACCAAAACTGAAAGCTTCATTCCCCAGTGGAGTCACCAATTTCTGTTACAGGAAAATCCCCCTATGGACAAGTGGATTTCCTCTTGAACCCTAAATCTCTAAGATCAAGACAGAAAGGTGCTAACTTTGGTCATTAACATCCTTTTAAACCTATATAAGTCAATCAAATAGAGAAAAGGAAGAATATGTACCTTTTTACGATGTTTGTCCTTTCCCAGTCCAAGTTGAGCCTTGATCCCTAAGCTTTTCAACAAGTCCTGCAATCCAATAACAACAAAGACAAAAAAAATTTCTATTCTACCATGATTAATCCAAAACTAGATCTATCTATCAAAGACAAGTTCATGTAGGCATACACAACGTTGAAATAAACAGGCCAAGCACATGTATTAATGAGAACTAGATAACAATACTTACAGACCTTTGATGAAGTTGCAACAGCCTCTTCCAACTCTCCTTGTCTAGCCCCTCGCTCAAATAATCCACAATCAAAATGAATATTATTTACTGATAATCTCCCTTATGAGATCACAAGTTTGATACCTTCAATTTTCTCTCAATACTGCTTCTCATGAGATCATAAGTTTGGTATCTATGAAACTCCATCTCCATTTCACCATGAGAAGGCCTCCTTATATAAGCTTGGAGAGACCCAACCACCTTAGAGATTCTTGGGATAGGTTAAGGAAACTTCTCCATTAGTTTTGTATCTTCCCTAATATCTAGCCTTGACCTCAAATTTGAATCCAACCAACTCCAGAGATGAGGGGGAGTTTTCCCTGATTTTCCTCAACAGCCCAAGATTTTCTCAAATAGCCTAACGCTCCCTCAGAATGGGACACAGAGTGTTGCAACGCTCCCCCAAAGAATGGTAGGGAACATTGGAATTCCCTAATAGTGGGTAGGGGAGCATTGCCCAAACTTTCGTTAAAAAATCCCAATGCTCCCCCATAAGGGTGCACAGAGTGCTAGAATGCTCCCCCAAAGAAGGTCAAGGAGTATTGGCACTCCCTGACAGTGGGTAGAGGAGCATTGGCCTTCAAAATTCATTTTTAAGTGGTTTTTTCCATGGAAAAATATTTGTACTATTCTTCAAAAGGTTTATTCTTCTTTAACCAGTCTCTGAGGGTTTCTTCAAGTGTTCCTTGTGATGTCGTTCGAGACGTGACATGGGCAAGATGACTATATGTTGTCTGCTACACTTGCGACACTTGTGGCCAAAATGCGACACTTGCAATGATGACAATAGGTCATAATTGAAGTGAGTAATTTTGATGTGTAACACTTATACTTGATGTTGAGATGGAGCTGCTACAGGTAGGTGGACCACTTCTGATGGTGGTCGTTTTGTAATTTCCCCCGTGTTTGTATGAACTGCATAGGCTTGTGATCAGTGTGTATGATTGCCTCTTTTCCTAGAATGTAATGTTTCCATTGACKATAGCCTTGTACATTGGAATACATTTCCTTGTCATAGGTGGGGTATTTCCGGACAGTGTCGGAGAGTGTCTCACTATGGTATGCCACCAGATGCCCTTGTTGGGTGATAAATGCACCCAGAACATAGACAGATGCATCAATCTCAATCTCGAATGGTTGCTACAAATCGAACAAGGAGAGTACTGGATTTGAGCACAAGTGATGATTCAGATCATCAAATAATCATTTATTCTCCTTCCCCCACACGAATTTGTCCCTACCACCTCCCTTAGTCACTTGGTTGAGGGCCCATGCAATATAGGAGAATCCTAACATGAACCATTGGTGAAATTTGGCTAGTCCCAAGAAGCTCTGAATCTTGATCAGTGTGGTTAGGGCTGGACAGTCATGGATGAATTGGATCTTAGCTGGATCAACATGTAACCCATTCTCATAAAAAATGTAGCCCAAGTATTGGACCTTGTTCATGACAAAAGATAATTTTTCCATGTTGGCATATAGCTTGTGTTGCCGTAGAGTGCTCAACACCTGCTGAATATCCTGCATGTGCTCCTCCCACGTTCTGCTGAAGATGAGGATTTCATCCAAATATACCACCACAAAGGAGTTGGTGAAGGATCTTAATACATAATTCATCAATCTAATGAAACTGGTTGGTGCATTTGTGTTGGCCCTTGACCAAGTTTTGGATAACCTTGGTCGTGTTTGACCATTTTTGGGACCTTGACAGGCTGGTCGAAGACAGAGCACCCAGGCGAAGTGGAGATCACGGTATCGCGCCCCCTTTTATGGGTTTTTTGGGTTTTAGGGTTTATGTAATGGGTATGGGATGTTGGCCCATGGGTATTACCCATGTTTAGGCCCCTTTTGTAATGTATAAATAAGTATCTAGGTGATGTAAGAAAGATACCTAGTAGTTACTAGTCATAGATTGGCTTAGTGCATGGCTAGTTGGCTTTGCGCACGAACGTGTTAAGATTTGTAGAACTAAGTGAAAGTGTTTTGTAATTTATTTGTGCACAGACTGTGTAGAGGCTCTGTTCTTAGACCTAACTCGAGAAGGAGGATCTGGCAAGGTGCACATAGATCTCCTGTCCTATGCAGAGTTGGTGTTGTGTCTTGGTGCATGTGAGGAGATTGGAAGAGACTAATAATAAGAGAATAAGATTGGTGGACATAGCCCCACTCTTGGGTGAACCACATATATCTTGTTTTGATGTTCTTTGTGATATGGCGTTCATGCTATTTATGTACTTAATTTCTTAATCTAGATGTATGATAGACCTAGTTGATGCTTAGTGCTTTATGATTTGAATGAATGTTAGATCTACTTTAATGTTATGTGTTAAATGATTAGATATGCTTGGATCTTGGTTGTCACTGCATTGATCTGTAATTAGGGTTCTAACCTTCAATGTGAATAGGAGTTAAGGACAAATGAATGTTAATTGATAACTACTCTGTTAAGTATTGTGATCACAGATCTGTGTCCCAGCTAGGTTGCAGACACCCGAGTCCTGCAACCCCCCTTGCCTCTACCTTGGGTGAGACTTCATCTGCTTCACAGGTGTTTCCGAAAGGGCCATTAGTTAGGGTTTTTTTAGTGCATTGTTGAAGCATTGAACCCTAGGTCTGCCCTTGTGCCAAAAAATGGTTATGTTGTTGGGACTTCAAATGTTGGCAAAGCAGTGGCAGTTGAACACTGTCTTCCACACTTACTACTTACAGCTCACATGATCCATTGAGTCATTCCCCTGAATGACTCTGAATACCTTTCATACTTATAGGTCGATAGTGAAGTTCCATGAAAACAGACACTTCACTTAAATCACTATGTGCAGAGATGAAATCAAGGATGAATTACAGTTGTATTACAAATTAACCAATGAAGACATGGAGGAGATAACCAAGGAATGGCCGACTAAATTCCTTGTACAAGTCGAACAAACGAAGCTCTCCAACCCCAATATCATCGGAATTCACGTGGTCACCCGAGAAGAATAGGATGGACTGAGAAGCACCAAGAAGAAGAAGAATAAGGAAGAGGTGTAGGAAATAAAAACACATTGGAGGAAACTGCATTTGATTCACTTGGAGGAGGAGGAAATGACGAAGTAAACTAGGAAGAGGAAGGGGAAGAAGACAAGCAGGAAAAGGGTGAAGTGACATTGCTTAAGGATCCCCTTACAAAAGCTGAGACGTCAAAGAAAAGAAAGGTTTCTTTGAATAAACCTTCAGCACAGAAGAAGTCATGAGCCAGCAAACCGAATTCCCAAGTTGTGCTCACAGTGGATGACATTGACCTCATCATTGCAGCTGTAGTAGACACTTTAGAGGATATTTTGCAATGAAACAAAGCCAAGCAGGGAACAATTTATTACAATATTGAGGTGGAGCTGAAAGGGGTACACAAATCCCTATATTCGAGCCGTGTAGTGTCTACTGCACTGTCATCATCAGAAGGTTCAGAATTGGGGGAGGATCCCACCCAATTGTGAAGGATAGCAGATGCTACAGAGGCACACCTTTGATGAGTACAAGAAGAAAAGGAGAAGGCCATAGAGGCCTTGAAGCAAGTAAAAGAGGAATGCCTAGAGAAACTTTGGGTTGCAAAGCAAGAGAAAGATGATCTCATAACAAAGTTTGAATAGGATAGAGAGAATATCCAAAGAGAGAAAGAGAAAAAGGCCAGTTGTTCATAGAGCAGACTGCGGTCAAGGAGGCAGTGGCTAGTGCACTTCACTCTATGTTGATCTTGGCCCAAATGGAAGAGGAGACAATTGAGATCCAAGCGGGGAAGCTCACTGAATCCAATCAGTAGCTTCAAGCGAGAGTAGCAGATTTAGAACTACAAGAAGTGTCGAGCACTTCGAAGGAAGTGTGAGATCAAAGGGAAGAAACTTTTAGAAGTGCAACAGAAATAATCAGGGCATTGGCTACAAAATGCAAGAATCTCAGTAACCGAAGTGTGCAGACCTATGAGTGCCTGGTGGAAGACCTAAAGCTGAGGATATTGGAGGTGAAGCAATAGGAATCTATAGTGCAAGCACAGTTGAATCTGCTTACCATAGTGGAGAAGATGAAAATATAACAGGAGAAGAGCATAGTTCAACAGTAGGTCACTGCCATTTAGAGTAGAGTCATGGAAGTGACTAAACTATTCCAACCGGTGCAGGACGAAGCCTGCACCCTCTTTGAAGAAATCGAGGGACAAGGATCATAATTGGAAGAGGTGGTCGCCATAGTGGAACAATGCATGGATGGGCCTGTCACCAAGGAAGTCATCCAGGAGTTTGTCGAGCAGGAGGCTCTGGCGAAGTAGAAAGTCGAGGCAACTCAAGCTAAGATTGAGGCCTTTGAAGTAGATTTTCCCACATCAGAGTGACTCGGGACGAGTCACAGGTGAGTGTTGGGAGCCTATTGGCCCTCGACAAGTTTTGTATAACCTTGGTCATGTTTGACCATTTTAGGGAGCTCGATAGGCTGGTCGAAGATGGAGCATCCAGGTGAAGCGAAGATCGTGGGATCTCACCCCCTTTTATGGGATTTTTGGGTTTTAGGGTTTATGTAATGGGTATGGGATGTTTTCCCATGGGTCTTACCCATGTTTAGGCCCCTTTTGTAATGTATAAATAATTATCTAGGCGATGTAAGAAAGAGACCTAGTAGTTACTAGTCATGGATCAACTTAGTGCATGGCTAGTTGGCTTTGTGCACAAACATGTTAATATTTGTAGAGCTAAGTGCAAGTGTTTTGTAAGTGCTTTGTGCATAGATTGTGTAGAGGCTATGTGCTTGGACTTAAATCGAGAAGGAGGATCTGGCAAGGTGCACACAGATCTCTTATCCTATGCGGAGTTGGCATTGTGGCTTGGTGCATGTAAGGAGATTGAAGAGACTAATAAGAAGAGAAGAAGATTGGTGGACGTAGCCCCACTCTGGGGTGAACCACGTATATCCTATGTCAATGTTCTTTGTGCTATGGTGTTCATGTTGTTTATGTACTTAATTTCTTAATCTAGATGTATGATAGATTCATTTTATGCTTAGTGATTTATGATGTGAATGAATGTTAGATCTAGTTTAATGCTATGTGATGAATGATTAGATATGCTTAGATCTTGGTTGTCATTGAGATGATCTATAATTAGGGTTTTAACCTACGATGTGAATAGGGGTTAAGTACTAATGAATTTTAATTTCTAACTGCTTTGTTAAGTATTTTGATCATAGATCTATGTCCCAGCTAGGTTGCAGACACCCGAGTCCTGCAATCCCCCCTACCTCTACCTTGGGTGAGACTTCATCTTCTTCACAGGTGTTTTTGAAAGGGCTGGTAGTTAGGGTTTTGTTGGTGCATTGAACCCTGGGTCTAACCCTATGCCAACAATTTGTTAAGACAAATGGAATGAATAGCCATTCAAAGAGACCTTATTTAGATTTGAAGGTTGTCTTCCATACATCAATTGGTTCGATGGGAACCTGGTGGTAGCCAGAATTTAGGTCAATCTTTCTAAAGAACTTTCCCCCCTTGATTTGTTCAAGAAGGTCATCAATCCTAGGAATGAGGTACTAGTTCCTGACTGTGATTCTATTTAAGGATCTATAATCAATGTAGACTCACCATGTCCCATCCTTCTTCTACACCAGTACAATCGGGCTTCCGCAAGGGGAGTGGCTGGGTATGATGTGTCCCTTTTGAAGCATCTCTTTGATATGTCACCTAATTTCTTCATTTTCCATCAGCGGGGGTTAGATCAATTGGATGCTTGACTTGGCAATGTATTGGTACCCCTGTAGGTGAGGAGAAGATGTCTTTGTATTCTTCCACAATCTTGTCCACTTGCTTCTACTGCAAAGAGAGGCTTTGTGTAGAGGCCACGGATGTGGCAGTGACCTTTTTCTTACTGTGAGCATGGATCATAAAGAAGATGAACTTCTCAATCTGTGAGATGACCTTACTGCATTTATTAATAGATATTAAATAAATAACAGTAGGTGGCACTACCTCTGGTATCTTGTACAATTGTCTACCCAAAGTAATAATAACACTGCGGGGTCTAGACTCATACACAACATGATGCTTCCACAAATATGGTTTTCCTAAAAGAACATCACAAAATTCAAGGGGAGAAATATAACACAGTACTTCATCTTTGAAAGGCTTAATGCCATAGGGAAGACAACATTGTTAGCTGACACAAAGATCTCTTCCTTGGTGAAGCTAATCAATGGTGTAGGGTTGCGGGTGCGGTTTCATTGGCAGGTCCAGCTACTTGATGGCCTTTGCTAAAATCAGGTTCTTCTGTCTACCACTGTCGACAATGAAATGAAGTGGAGCCCCCTTTACCCACATATGCGAGTGAAAGAGGCGTTCCCCTTCCTCTGGTTCTTCTAGTTCACTTGGTCAGACTTTGGTGGTAGCGACAGTGGCACTAGGTTCAACATCGATAATCTTCATCTCTCCTTTAGGATTTTATTTAGAATTAGAATCAACCTCTGACTTAGAATCCTTCAATTCAGCCATGAGGGATTTCTTGGCATGACATTCTTCAGTTTTGTGCCAAGGGATTTTATGGTACTCACACCATTTTCCTATGTCTTTATTCGTCTTCTCATTTCCCTTCTTGTGTTGCAACTTGGACTGGTTTTCCTGAGGGAAACCATCTCAACTTGGTCCCTTTCTGTGTGGTTTGTGGTTTCATTTTCCCTGCTTCGACTGTGAGGGGTTTGGAGATCCAAACTCTCGCCTTTTCTACCTAAATTTCTACTTGATCTTGATAGTGTATCTATAAGCCATGTATAATGAGGCAATGTCTAGAAAATCCATTTTTTTTTTAATGTATCTATGAAAACAACCGCCATATTTGAGAACCATATGATGCTCAGATTCTTTGATACCCAATTTGTTGCGTAGGGTATGGAAAATATTGGTGAAATATGGTACTATCTGGTCCCTTTCTTGACGTAGGGTGGTCCATCTGGTGTACTAGTCCTTGTAGCTTCCAACATGGTAGTATTGTTCTTTAATGGCGTCCTGAAAGGAATCCCATGTAGGGGCCACCACAAATATTGTAGATTCCTCCATGGCCCTTTTCTCAGAGTAAGTATCCCACCAGTCTTTAACATGGGGAATGACCTTGAGGAGTGCAAAAGTGACACAGGTGCACCAACCATGGGTACGTCTGCTCCCACAGGACCTTCTCTTCCTTAGGCCCGAAGAACTCCAAGGTCCTTCTATTTCCCTATCGGGAAATATGCACCCACAGTTCTCTTCGACACGATCCTCTTTTCTTTACTTTCGGAGGATCGGAACTCACAGCTTCACGAGTTCGTTATTGACCGCTGGACTCTCAAATCCCCGAGACCCAATGGTTAGTCAAATTGTTGGATTTTCCCCTTGTCAGAACTTTCTCTCTATCGCGACTTCACAACTAGCGATCTCGCAACCTCGCGATCTTGCAACCTCACCGGTTGAACCGTCGAGCTTTCACCCACGAACCCCGAGATGCGAGAATTCAACAGAATGTTGACTCCTCTCTCCAGGAAACACACATACAACCATCGACCACGTGGGTCCCGCCTTATGCCCTGTCACTCACGCCCACACGAACCTCGGCACTTCACGACTCGCGGATCGTAACGCCACGTATTTCAGGACTTATCAACGAGATCCTGATGACTTGGTGCCACCTGTACTCCACTCTCTGACTCTGCTATGGCCCGCACTATCCTCCAGCTTTCGGGATATTGCTTCTTGCGATCTCGCAACTCCCGCATCCAATTTCTCTGGTATTTTCTTGCGAGACTCTGATACGCGATCCCACATGTGGATCCAACGGTCCTCCTATGTTCTGGATCCAACGACTATCTCCTTCTCGCTTCTCGCAATATCGTGACTCTCGCGTCCAAACCTCCGAGTCTTTTCTTGCGAGGTCCCGATACACGATACCACGTGCAGATCCAACGGTCCACCTACATTCCAGATCCAACGGCTATTTCCTTCTCACTTCTCGCAATCTCGCGACTTTGGGTACCCAATACTTGGGCTCTTACCCAGCGAACTCCTGAGTTCGTGAGATCTTTCGATCTCTCGCCACCTATCCTCTTCAGATGGATGGCTCTTATCCTCTCACCACTTCTTGGACTTGAAAACCAACGGCCCAGATTCTATCAACCGATCCGACGGCTCCTATCTTCTCGCTATTTCTAGGACTTGAAAACCAACGGCCCAGATTCTATCGGCCGATCCAACGACTCCTGTCTTCTCACATCCTCGTGACTTGGAGTACCAAACGTTTGGTCTCTCACCCTATGAACTCTTGAGTTCACGAGATCTCTTGATCTCTGACACCTGTCATCTTCAGATGGATGGCTCACAATCTCTCGCCACTTCGCCACTCATGAAACTGAAGGACTTCCTCAACATAACCTCCTTGCACCTATGCAAGATCGAACGGTCCTCGGAACTTCATGAAATCTCCTCAGAGGATTTCGACCATCCGTTCTTCCTTGTAAAATCCATGAAATGAAAAGAGTATCTCTCCACGAGATTTCTTCGCCGCTTCGTCACCCTGCGACACTTCTTCCTAACTTCAAGTCACACTTGTTTATGCTGATCTTCAGTGACTAAGAGGCCTATCCTTACTGATATTCTCACGTCTCAACCTCAAAGAGGTCCTCTGCACACACTCTCTGCGGCCGTTCTCAAACACGTCTAAGTGTTGAGTCCTCTTGACTCTGCGCACACCTGCAGCAACAGTCCTCCAAAGCTTCTTCTCAGTTTCACGACTGAGACTCTCCTTAGCCTGCGCACTCCTTGCATGGCTTTAGCAACCCACTTTCACTTCTGAGTTCCTCGAGAACAAGAGTTTACTCTCTGATCCTTCTATCAACACACTCCTAGTGGACGACTTCAACTGCACTCCTTGTAGGAATCCTTGCTCAAAAGAGAAACAATTGTAACTCACCCCACTTCCTCTCAGATTTCAATCTCGACATATGAAATCATATGCACAGCATAACAAAAATGCATAACAGGAAGAAATATTCATAGCAGAGCATTTAATACACATACACAAAGAATAACACAACAACCATGAATCTGAATCAAATTCTTCTATTAATTCAAGATTTATACATGGGTGTTCTTCTACAACTCTTTGTTGTTCTCCTATGCTCTCTATATTCTTCTTGCTCCGATTAATTGTTACAATGATACAATTGAGGGTGTTTATGTTTCGTTTCTCTCTTCCTTCTAGAACTATCTAATCTAAGAATTCAATTCTATCTACCTGCAACTACTACTATAAATGCCTCTGTCTATCTCAGATGAGAGTGTATGGCTCGAGGTCTGATTACATTTTTACCAAGGCACCAAATTAAATGATCTCATTTATGTTCARCGCATCAACTTCAAGAGAAAATTTAAAAATTCAAAAACTTGTGTTGGACGTCTTCCAGCTGTCTTCTGCTTCCACGTTGGTTTTGCTTGTCGTGAGGGATGCTCCTGCATCAAAAAGTGATCTTTTCCTTATTGGAAAATTTGTGGATCGAAAAATACCCTTTGAGAAAATTCAACCATTTATCTACAACATCCACATCAGAATAATGGAATATCAAAATTTACTTGTACCTTGAAGCGGGTTGCATGACTGCTTGATGAAATATTCTTCTCATGTGGGCAGTCGTCGAAGGATATACACGAAGTTGTCCATCATTTCATACATTTTTCATGCGAGGGCTTCCTCGAGAAATATTTTAATAAGATCTCCTTCTCCATCATCTTACTTTTCATCCCCCATGGGTTGTTGGTGGGCTTGATGCGGTGGATCTTGTAATGGCTCGATTGGTTCGAGTCCCAACTTCTTATACCCAGATCTTGTTGAGGACATGCACAAAGAAAAATAAAAGAAGAGCAGACTGTTCTAATGTTGTTGATCTGGATTTAGGAGCAGAATGAACTGATTAATAGAATAAATACCATAAACACAAAGATATGAAGAATAACATAGATATCCAGTGAACAATATCTTCTATTGAATAATGAAATAGGTTCAAATTGTAAAATTGCAGAACTAAAACACTTGCTCGAATGGTGTTAGCTATCTCTAAGAAAATATGTGGCTGCTATGCACATCTGTTTGAGAAGAATCGATTACAATGAGGCTCCAAAGGCCTTTTTACTCATGAATTCATTTTTACTCATGAAGGCCTTTTTACAATATTACTCATGAATGCCAAAACCATAGACATCCAAAAAGCTAACCCTAGAAGGTGAAACACCAAAATTCATGTGGGACCCTATGGGTAAGTTTGTGTAAGTTGGTACCTCAACTTCCCAGGGTCGTAAATTTTTTATACGACCTCTATTCTAGGGGTGTGATATCCCATTGGAAAGGTCTTTCAAATAACTACATATTCTGCCATAAAACTCTAACTCTATCTATAGTTTGATTGTGGCGAGAAAAAAAAACAACGTTTAGGGCCCCAAAACAACCCTGGAAGTACAACAAGATGTGATGACATGAAAAAATACAAAATAATCCAGTTGGATTAGGCAAGAGGTCACTAGTATCCACTTGGAGGATGTGTGGGGCTTCAGAAAACCCAAAAAGTGTAGAACACACAATTACAAAGAAGTACAGAAGAACGTGCTGAACAAAAACAAACAAGAGGAGCCAGGTGGAATAGGTGGGTGGCCACCAATATCCACCTGGATCAGATGGCCTCAGGGAAGATCAAACTATAAATGTGTTGAACCTGCACAGAATAGATCTAGCTAGAAAATACTACACACATTTGTAGAGAGAAATTGAGAAAGAAGAAGGAAGATAGAAAGAGTGGAAGAATTCTCATTAACCATATTCCACACTCAAAAGAGTGAATAATATACAATAGATATAGGATACATGAGTAACTAATGAACCATAGTGGTGTTCTAGAGTGATCTGGACACACACCAACAGTTATGGGAGTAAACTATCACCTAGTCTAGTCTCTCAGGCAGTTACGGGAGTGAACTGCCACCTAGTTGAGTTAACTAGTCAACTAGTCTTCAGTTAACTAACTGAACAAAGAGTAGTGAGTTGGTGATGATCCCAATGTTTCATGGTGACAAAACTAATGAAACATTTAAACTCAACTCAACTAGTCAAACTAAAGTGTCAACTGAAAGAGAATATTCTTGAGGTGAAATATTCTCCCCTAAAATATAGGAGACTAGATAATGACTAACTATGACTAATAAACAAGGAATAACCTTAGGAAAAATAAATCCTAGGTGTGTGTGAATTAAATCCAATACCCCCGCTGAACATCACTATAGTTAAAATAAAGAATGGGTCCCGACTACGAGGCCATGTTAGGTACCCAAATACAAAAGATACACTGAACTAAACAAGGAAAGAGAGAAAACCTTATGGGAACAAAACCCCCCCTCAAATTACAATGCATAAAAAAATAAAATGAGAAGGAAAAACAAACAGTTTCTAAGCAACCTTGTCCTTCACTCCAAGAAGACCTCGCAACTATGCAAGTTTGTGCTCTTTGAAGATTTTGTTGAAGATGTAGATGTCTGCATGGATCTGATGAAGTATATGAATCATTGATATTTCCACACATATCCACTTTATCTTCTTTTAATGAATAATATCCAAATAAATTTTGGATGAAATTTTGAAAACCGTATGGCCGTTTCCAGAAAAACGTTGAAATTTTGTTGATTTTGAAACGATCATAAATTCAGTTCCCAGACTCCATTTTAGATGATTTGTTTTTTGAAATTGGATATTTTCCTAAGAGGAATTCAAATATCCAATTTGTTTCTGCGAATTTTTCTTAGAAAATATCAGAATGTGTTAGGGTCCTAAACTGCACATAGGTAGATTAATATATTTGGATGTAATAAAGGTCAATATTAATAAGACCTTTCAATAAAATAGAATAAAAAGGATGTAGGAAGACCTAATAGAAGCTTCCACTTCTAGAAGGATCTTCCTCTAGATGCTTCTCTTGATAGACGTATTTAGTATAAATAAGGGTCGAGGATATGAAAACCCTAGCTTGGAGATTATTGTAACAGAGTGTTGCTCGATTGGAGGTTGCCCCCTCGAAGAGGCCCGTGAACATTGCTTTCTGAATCAAAGTGTTATTTCTATTGTTGTTCTTATATCATTTATGTGTTATTTTGGAGATTATGCTGGATATATTACTGTTATTCTGCCATTTCTAGCATTTTACTTCTATTCTGCATATTTATTATATCTGGTATCTTGAAAGTGGTATCATAGCACTTTCCTTGGAAGAAATTGTGGGAATTTGTTTTTCAGGGTAGAGACGTATTTCGGTGTCTTTAAGCCACAAAGATCTGTCATTACAGGCATAAACCCACGGTTGAGCGATTCATACATGCAGGAAATATAAGTGGTTCTTAAGCGCACATCTGTTGGCCACCCTTGTAACCCCTGTTGGTGCCCCTTTGAGTGGTATCACATCAGACAACACCTGTGTACAGATCAGCCTAAATTTCCTAAAGCCCTCTTTAGATAAACCTATCGACCGCCGGACTGCTATAGTGTCACTAAGAACAACACTTGGGAAGATACTCTCTAGTACCTGGGTAATCGGGTAGTACGTCTAAGGGTACGGTCTATCATCCTTAGTTAGTGCCTTGAGATATTGGGTCGAGTACTATTGTTGGACCCCACATGTATATCAGAGAGCTATAGCACAGGGAAAACCCTTGTCTGTAGAACCCTTGAATACCTAACCCTTGAGGGACAGAAACATAAACAAATTAAAACAGACAAGATTTATTGCTACACAACTGTGTTTGGGTTTCCAAGTAAATATGCATTCCTTTCTAGTTAAGCATTTGGGGATTTCATTAGTGTAGTATTCTTTAGACTAAAGTATAACTCCGCAGGTGTAAAAAAAAAAAAAAGTCTAGAAATTTTTTCACCATTATTTGAGACCTATTCCATTGGATTCATATCTTCACCCTCATCACATTCATCCATATAATTTTTCAGCAAAATTTTTGACCCCACCCACCCCTTTTTAGTTCACCCATCCTCATGGCCCATACCTGTAGCCAAGACCTGGAAGCTTGCTTCAACACCATGCAATCTGGTTTCCTCGAAACCCAAAAAGAAGGGAAACAACTCAGTGCTACTATTGCCTCCATTGATTCATCCATCAATGCTACCATAAATACAACCATACAGTCCTCAATGGAGGAATTCAAGCAAGAACTGACCACCCAACTTGAATCTGTCTTTGCATCACTCTGCACCAAACTGAAGATCCCTACAGATGACCATTTCTCTGAAGCACCTCCAAAGACTAAAGGTGAAAATTTATCCAATTCCCATACCTTTCAGTCCCATCACTTTCAACGTGAATTACTCCTTCCGCGGGTGGATGTGACCAAATTTGATGGCTCAGACCCCACTAGTTGGGTAACCCAAATGGAACATTATTTCTCTTTATACAAAATTACAGATGACTTGGCCAAACTCTGGTATGGTGTTCTCCATATAGATCAAGAACGTTGGCAATGGTGGTAATGGAGAAAAAATTCTCGTCAAGGGTATATTGTTTGGACCCAATTTGTGACTGAGCTTTATGAACTCTTTGACATGGACACGAACCATTTGGGCCATTTGAAAAAGTTCAAACAATCAAGAACAATAGAAGACTTCATAGCTGCCTTTGAGCGCCTAGCTTTTTGAACAGAGGGCATGATTGATGCTTTCTTTCGAGGGTGTTTTATTAATGGCCTCAAGGAGGAGATTTAGGACCATGTCCTCATTGCTCGACCCTTGCCTTGGGTGGAGGCTACTAAAAGAGATAAAGAAGCACAATAGGTTGTATCCTCTCAAAACAGAAAACCCTCCTGTTAGCAATCAAATAATTCATTCTGAAATTTGTTTGAAAAATGATGCTTAATATTGCAAGGAGATTTTGACTACCTTCTTGAGCTCCAAATTTAGATTTGAAAGTACCATTGGAAAGATTAGGATTTCTATATGTCAATTGACTATTCAAGCATGTAAAAAAGACTCTCCATGACTCAGAAATTCGATTTTTCCCAAGGTAGTTTTTATTTAAAAAATATGTGCTTTCACCAGCTATTCCACCTTGAACTTTGCTGGTTAGCTGGTGAAAGCTCTGTTTTTCACCAGCTAAAGGGTCGTATTTAGAGAAAATTAGCTGGTGAAACCTATTACATGGCAGCAAGGTCGTATTTTTGCCCAGATTTGACTTTTTCTCAACCAAATCTTTCGAGGTTGGTTTCTAAAGATGCATAATAATTAAATACATCAGATTTAAGATTTTATCTTGATGTATTTAATGTTTAAGAAGGTGGAAAAGTGAAAATGGTGACCTAGTTCATGAGCAAAAAATTGTGTTTTTTGCCAAAGGTGGCAAATTCAAATTTCTTATGAAGATTCATTAGCCTTGGAAGGTATTCTACATCTGTCAAAGAGTTTGGAGGATATGAAGGCTATTAAGATATAGTTTGACTCCTTAGATAGGATCTTTTCCTATTTTGTTTTGACATTCCACTTTTAGTATTCTAGATCCATTTTAATAGGATCTCATCTTACACTTGTTGTATCTATTTTGATTTGACTATTTTTAGCAAATCTGATCCATTTTTCAAGGATCTAGATTTCATCTTGTAAGGCTATAAAGCCAAAGACAATTGGAGCACTAAGGGGTTCAATCCAGGATACATTTGGGCTCATGTACTTAGACTCTTATCTTGATATGAATCATAGTCTTCTTTTGCTACCAATGTCAGATTTGTTCATGTGTTGCATTACTCTGTACTTTAATTTACTTTAGCTCAGATTTTAAGAACTGATATCTTCTTATTTAGCTCATGAATTTGAATTAAAGGATCTCTTACTATCTTGTATGACCCTGGATGTTAATGTACTTGGTTATCTAGATTAGTGTTCTTCATACCCTTTTCAATTACTCCATCTGATCATTGATTTCTAAAATCACTATCTTATTCGAATGCATGATAAGTTGTTCTTCTCATTATCTATTGAGTTATTCCATTGTTCCAAGCATACCAAATTTACCATATTCTTGAGTTACCAAGCATCTTTGGCCTACAACCCCAAAGAGTTTCTTAGAGCAATAAAAAATTGGCGTCATTGCCGGGGAGAGGAGATTGAAGCTCAGCTTCCCTGGGAGATGACATTAGATCTACTCCTTGATGATGGACAAGGATTAGACATTACATTGGTTGTAACCATCTATTTGGCGACTCCACAAAGGATGAATTCAATGGCAACTCCATGAAGGATGGATCTGTTGGCGACTCCACTAGTATGACATGAATCAAATCTTTTCTAAGAGGTATGCGTTCTATGATTTTTCAAAAATTATTGGTTTCCCTAATCCAGTGCCTAGCAGAGATGAATGGGAACGCAACCTTCCCAGATTTCGAGGAGAAGAATGGGAAGTGCCAGCTGAAAATTTGTTGGACTTCCATGATTACATGCATCGGCTACAAATTGTGCATGAGGATGTTCAGATCTAGCTCTTTTGTTTCTCATTAGAGGGAATTGCTCGTGATTGGTACCAGTCTTTGCCTTGTGCAAGTGTCAGTTCTTTGGCAAAGTTTCATGCTTCCTTCCATGTTTTTTGTATAGGAATTTTTTTAGCTGACTTTCTATATCCCGAATGTTTTCATGAGTTTTATTTATTGAATAAAGATCAAAACATTCATGAAGATTTTGCTGTAGCAGAAGATATCTCTCAACATGATCAAGAGATGGGTGATCTTTAGGATGATAACCGTAGTGATTCTTTTGACATCGTATTAAATGCATCTATTAAAGATGGTTGTCATAAAGATCAAAATTTTTCCTCTGAAAAAATTAAAGGTGATGAGCAGATTGACAAAATAGCTGGTGAAAGTGTTGGATCTACAGTACATGATGAGGGGAGCTCTCAATTTTCTGGCTTGCAAACAAAGAAAGATTACAACATATACAAGTTGGAGTAGAAAAGTTCAGATCAACAGTCCATGTTCAACATTGAAGGTGTCCAACATCACTTCCATTTTCAGTTGAATCAACAGTTCAAAGAGGTATTCGTTTATGGTTTTAATGACCCTATCTCAAACTATTTGGAATCCATGAACAACATATATGTTAAAGTATTTTGGTTAGATGAAAATTGGCTTTGTCACCAGCTCAAATTACTTTTCTATAGGGTATGTATTCCATCATTTTTTGGGTCAAAATCAAGAACGAGTTCAGTAAATCAATTTCCAGGATGGCTGCATTAGAAATTCAATTTTACTTGATAAATATACCTCTACTGGTTAGTGTAGGGGTAGACAAAAGAATAATCTCTTCACACGAGTAGCTATATTTTTTTTCAATTGTTAGTGATCAAAATGCACTGGTTTTTGAGAGCATTTTTATCTCTCTCTCTCTCTGTTTCACTCCTTTCTCTTATTAGCCTTTGGCCAGTGTCTTAAACTTCTAGTTTCCTCATCAGCTCTCATTGATCATGATTTCTCCAAACCTTTGTTATTCAGTCTTCAACCTGCATTTCACAAATGCATTTTGTCAATATTTCTTAATTGATACATAACCTAAATCATAGTTTTTGCCAAGCCAATACTCCTTTTATCTCATCGAATTAGCTATGTAAGATTTGGTATGCAAATAGGCCAACCGTTCTCAAGACCCCATGCATGTGAGATAATTTCTATAAGCAAATAAAAGAAATTAAAAAATGCAGGCTTATAAAACATCAATGCTAGCTACTCAAAAAACCCAACTGTCGAATGTATGTGCAACTATTTGTGATAAAGGATAGTTTTGTCTTTAGAAAATTCAATAGGTCAAAGGAATCGGGCTATGGTTGTATTGATGATGTAGATGTCAAGTGTTTGTTCAGATAATGTTTTGGGCATCCAACTTCAGGGATTAATACATTGGGTGTTAATCTGCAAGTGGTGATGTGTCAATGCCAAGCTGTCGCGAAGAGCTATCAAGACAGAGAATCGACAGTTGTAAGATTTTGGTGACAATTTATCAGAGCTTACAAGAATCAGATCTGTATTTTTAGACAACAAAGGAAAAGACATGATTCAATCCATGATTTAGCTATAAAATCAAGCCATGAATTAAGCCATCGCGCCAAGCTAATTTATGATTTAGATGCTCGATTTTGCAGGAAGAAAATAAGTGCGGAGTTGTCCTATGGTGACAAGAGATTGACATGTAATTTGATTTAACAAACAGAAGACCACCTGTCAAAGAAATAGCGGTTGAGCTTGATATCAGCCAGAGCGATGCAGCTGTTGATGCGGCCGTGAGATTTGCTTGGTAGTGTTTCGGCAAAATCCATGTGCTTATTAATTACACTGGCTTTAGAGGTAATGTGAATTCTTCTCTAAATTTGAAGAAGGATGAATGAAATAAGGTCATCGCAACAAATTTGAGAGGAACTTGGCTAGTGTCCAAAGAAGTTGGTGAGTGCATGTGTGAAGCAAAACAGGGTCAGTCAATCATTAATATTTTCATCCATTGGTGGCCTCTTACATGGGGAATTACCTGGAGGAATTGCATACTCAGTCTCCAAAGCAGGAATAAATGTGATGACAAAGATTATGGCGTTGGAGCTTGAGATATGTAAGATATCCACTGTCAATACCTAATGCAAATCATTTCCATTTGCTATCAATCCCCTGCATGGTTTTTAAATAAACACAGGCACTAGACCATATGTGATAAAGGCCCGAGGGACCAGCTGTTGGTAACTATGTCATTCAATATGCCTTGGCATTGGTCGTAAAGGTAAGCTTCAACATTTACTGTGCAATCAACAATGGGATTATCAATTTGGTGGATAAGTTTTTGAGATGCCAAGACACAAAGCCGTCAAAGCCCTTGATATTTATAGGAGGTCAGGTCAATAGGTCGATAGTCTATCTGGATTTTATGAAGTTTGCAAAGGCCTAGAATTTCCAGTTCCCAATTTTGAGGTCAGCCACCTCATTCATTTCTGGCAACGATGGAAGATTATATTCGAGATACCCCTCGTGTGGTTCTTGTAGCAAGATAGGTGTTGTAATTTCAGGAGAAAACATATTTTGACCTATAGAACTGAAGAAGCTTCTCCTTCAGAAGACCAAACAGAAGGGGAAAAGGAAGCTCCATAAGTTGAATCTCCTATTTATAAAACTGCTATTGTATCGATACCTTCTGTAGACACTGTTGATTTGTTGGGTCTAACTGAGGCATGGCACTTGATGGTGTTGAGTAAGAATTGTCATGTGTCACTACACCCACCCATAATAATCCAAGTTAGATTGATAGAAAATTGGATGGTGACTTTGACAAGCTCACATTGGATAGTCTTTATGAAGATGCTATGGTTAGGAAAAATGCATACAGTGGACAAGGGGGCTATGAAAAAAATTAAGAAAAAGAGAATGAATGACGGATAGAAGGAAATGGTTCACAATCAAACATTCAAATCTCGATCAGTTTTATTTTTCCACGGAGGGCATCAAGGATGCTCAAAATACAATGGGAGTCATGAAATCTGTCAACAAGGAACTGAAAGGATCACTTAAGACAATGAAGATTGAAGATATTGATAATATATAGGCAGGGAGATTATTGTTTTGGCTCAAGGCTTTTGCAAGCTTTGCAGATAAAAGATTACAGAGTTACTACGGTTTACTAAACATGGTGATGCAACATTATTTAGATATAAATGATAAATTCTTCAAGTCTACAGGAGTCTGTTATCAGTTGGAGCAAATATTGATCAATAGTTTTCATCAGCTAATTAGCAAATCTTAAGGCAAAATAATTGTTGAAACTACAGAATGAGAATTTTGAATGGTTGAGCTCGAACAGAGTGATTTTGGAGTGATTTAAAAGATAAGAGAGTATCAAAAGATTAAATCACCAAATCAGAAAAAGAAGATTGTGAAAGACAACACCAAGCTTTGGATAATAGTCAGATTGTAAAAGCTGAATGACTCCATGACCAATACTAAAGGCACAAGGTCTGCCAGGTTCTTGAAGACCTCACAGGGAGGTCTCCATCCGAGTTGGAGCCAAATGTTAGCGATCAAATAATTCATTCTGAAATTTGTTTGAAAAATGATGCCTAATATTGCAGGGAACTTTTGACTAACTTCCCAAGATCCAAATTCAGATTTGAAAGTACCATTGGAAAGTTTTGGATTTCAAGATGTCAATCGATTATTCAAGCATGTAAAACAAACTCTCCACGACTTAGAAATTTGATTTTTCCCAAGACAATTTTTATTTAAAAAATCTGCGCTTTCACTAGCTATTCTGCCTTGAACTTTGCTAGTTAGTTGGTGAAAGCCCTGCTTTTCACCAGCTAAAGGGTCGTATTTAGGGAAAATTAGCTGGTGAAACCTGTTACATGGCAGCAAGGTCGTATTTTTGCCCAGATTTGACTTTTTCTCAACCAAATCTTTCGAGGTTGGTTTCTAAGGATGCATAATAATTAAATACATCAGATTTAATGTTTTATCTTGATGTATTTAATGTTTAAGAAGGTGGAAAAGTTAAAATGGTGACCTAGTTCATGAGCAAAAAATTGTCTTTTTTGCCAAAGGTGGAAAATTCAAATTTCTTATGAAGATTCATTAGCCTTGGAAGGTCTTCTACATCTGTTAAAGAGTTTGGAGGATATGAAGGCTATTAAGATAGAGTTTGACTCCTTAGATAAGATTTTTTCCTATTTTGTTTTGACTTTCCATTTTTAGTATTCTAGATCCATTTTTATAGGATCTCATCTTACACTTGTTGTATCTATTTTGATTTGACTATTTTTAGCAAATATGATCCATCTTTCAAGGATCTAGATTTCATCTTGTAAGGCTATAAAGCCAAAGACATTTGGAGCACCAAGGGGTTCAATCCGGGATACATTTGGGCTCATGTACTTAGACTCTTATCTTGATATGAATCACAGTCTTCTTTTGCTACCAATGTCAGATTTGTTCATGTGTTGCATTACTCTGTACTTTAATTCAGTTTAGCTCAGCTTTTAAGAACTGTTATCTTCTTATTTAGCTCATGAATTTGAATTAAAGGATCTCTTACTATCTTGTATGACCCTACATGTTAATGTACTTGGTTATCTAGATTAGTGTTATTCATACCCTTTTCAATTACTCTGTCTAATCATTGATTTCTAAAAGCAATGTCTTATTCGAATGCATGATAAGTTGTTCTTCTCATTAGCTATTGATTTATCCCATTGTTCCAAGCATACCAAATTTACCATATTCTTGAGTTACCAAGCATCTTTGGCCTACAACCCCAAAGAGTTTCTTGGAGTGATAACACCTCCTTTATCCCTCGCCCTAAACCCATAACTCCCACTACTCCCTCTGCCCCATTAAAGATCCAAAAATTGACCAGGGCTGAAATGGTTGAATGCCAACTCAAAGGCCTTTGTTATAATTGTGATGAAAAATATTTCTCGAGCCACAAGTGTAAGGAACAAAATCTCTTTATCGCCATCTCTGAGGATATTTCGAAAGAGGATGTTGAAACTCCTCTTGTGTCTGAGTCTCTTGAAATCACTAACATAACCCCTCCCTCAGACCCTCCCAAAGTCAAACCCATCATTTCCCTCAATGCTCTTACTGGCTTCTCCACTCCCCAAACCCTCAAGTTAATCGGTTACATCAAGCATCAGAAGGTCATCATTCTGGTTGATAGTGGAAGCACCCATAATTTTATTCATCACCACATTACTCAAGAAACTCATTGCTACATCCATGCTATCAATAATTTCCAAATCATGATTGCCAATGGTGGTTACATGAAATGTGGAGGGCACTGTGAAAATTTGCATCTCCAAATCGGTGACTACCACCTAAAATACCATATGTTTGCTATCGACATGGGTGGTTGTGACATTGTGTTGGGTGCAGACTGGCTAAGAACTTTGGGTCCCATTCTCATGGATTTTAAGGCATTAACCATGCAATTTGACCAGGAAGGCCACCAATATAAATTCCAAGGCATCACTGTTGGTTCACCTGAGGTCATTAGTTCCAATCGCATTGAAAATATTCTCAAGAACGGTCATTCTGGTGTCATTTCCCAACTCCATGCCATACAAGCAACAAAGACACCCCTGGTGCCGCAAGACCTCCAAGCCCTCCTTTCTAAACATCAAATGGTATTTTCCACTCCCCAAGAAATCCCTCCTTCCCGCGGTGTTCATGATCATTCCATTCCCCTTGTACCTGGAAGCCTTCCTCCCAATAATCGTCCATATCGCCACCCCTTTTGACAAAAAAATGAAATTGAGAAAATGGTCCAGGAACTCCTTAATGCAGGTGTTATTTGCCCTAGTACGAGCCCTTACTCTTCTCCTATAGTCATGGTCCTGAAGAAAGATGGTTCTTGGAGAATGTGTCTTGACTTTCGTGCCCTCAACAAACTGACCATTAAAGACAAATTCCCCATTCTTGTCATTGATGACCTCCTGGATGAATTGAGTGGCATCCAATTATTTACTAAACTTGATCTTCGCTCAGGCTATCACCAGATACATATGAAAGAGGCAGACATTCCTAAGACAGCCTTTTGAACTCATGAGGGCCACTATGAGTTTTTGGTCATGCCCTTTGGCTTGTGTAATGCCCCCTTCACCTTCCAAAGCCCCATGAACCATGTCTTCCATCCCTTTCTTCGTCATTTTGTCTTAGTTTAATTTGATGATATCCTCATCTATAGAAAAACCTGGACAAACCATCTTACTCATGTGGATCAAGTTCTCCATCTACTCTCTTAGCACCAACTTTTCCTGAAACGGTCTAAATGTGCTTTTGGTGCCTCAGAAGTAGAATACTTGGGTCATCTGGTTGGAAAGGATGTTGTCAGGGTGGATCCAAAAAAGATTGAAGCTATGCAAGACTGGCCGCACCCAAAGACTGCCAAAATCTTGCGTGGATTTCTGGGCTTAAGAGGGTATTATCGCAAGTTTGTTAAGAACTATGGAAAGATTGCAGAACCCCTCATTGCTCTACTAAAAAAGAACTCTTTCACTTGGACTCCAGCCGCTGCTCAAGATTTTCAAACCTTGAAGACGACCATGTGCACCACTCTGGTTCTGGCCCTTCCTGAATTCACAAAGATCTTTGTGTTGGAATGTGATGCATCAGGGAAAGGAATCAACACTGTCCTTATGCAAGAGGGTCAACCTTTGGCCTTCACCAGCAAGAAACTGTCTGAAAGGAATATTGACAAACCCATTTATGAAAAGGAAATGCTAACTATTTTGCATGTTGTTGATCTGTGGCATCCTTATCTCTTGGGGCAATGTTTCCAAATTAAGACCGACCATCAAAGCCTCAAGTACTTTCTAGAACAACACATTTCCTCCCTGGAGCAACAAAAATGGGTGACTAAGCTCTTTGGATATGATTATGAGATCATTTAAAAGAAGGGAAAAGACAATGTAGTGGTGGATGCACTGTCTAGAAAATATGAAGAAGAAGGATCCCTTTTTTCTCTTTCCTTCATTGTACCAGATTGGCTCCAAGCTGTGCGCCAGGAATGGCTAAAAGATCCCAAAAGTTCACATCTGCTCCAACAATTGTAGACCAATGCTCCAGCTCCCCCAGGGTACTCTTGGCTCTAGGATGAGCTTAGATACAAAGTTCAATTGTATTTAAGTAAAAAATGAAATCTTAAATCCATGGTACTTTCTAAGCTTCATGCTACACCCACAGCGGGGAACTCAGGGTTCACCAAAACCTATGATAGGGTTAAACGTTCCTTTTTCTAGGATGGTATGAAATAGGACATCCATAATTTTATCACTAAATGTGAGGTGTGTCAATACCACAAGGGAGAAACAGTTAAATCTCCAGGCACACTAAAATCACTTCCAATTCCACCTGCTATTTGGAAGGATACCTCTATGGAATTTATGACTGGCTTACCCAAATTGGGGAATAAATCAGTCATAATGGTGGTGGTGGATCACCTTTCCAAGTATGCTCATTTCTGCACTCTTCAACACCCATTTACTGCATCCAAGGTGGCTCAAACTTTCATCGACCAGGTCTTCAAGCTTCATGGAATGCCACACTCTATTGTTTCTGATCATGACCCAACTTTCACAAGCAATTTTTGGCAAGAACTGTTTAAGCTACAGGGAACCCAATTGCATCTCAACACAGCTTATCATCCTTAGACTAATGGTCAAATAGAAGTTGTCAATAAGTGTTTGGAAACATATTTGAGGTGTTTTGTCTCTGAGAAGAAACATCAGTGGGCTCAATGGTTAACCCTAGTTGAATGGTGGTACAACACTTCCTACCATACAACTACACACATGACTCCTTTTGAAGCGGTATATGGACAGAAGCCACCTTCACTCCTCGCATACTTACTGGGTACCTCAAAGGTCCAGGCGGTTGAACAAACACTTACAGTTTGAGAGGATATTATTCATACTCTTAAAGAGAACTTGATCATGGCACAGAATCGCATGAAGAAACAAGCAGATCAAGGTTGCTCTGAACGTTAATTTGCAGAAGGGGATCAGGTGTTTCTACGACTGCAACCATACAAGAAAAATTCCCTCAAGGTTGAGCATTGTCAGAAGCAAGCGCCCAAATTTTATGGTCCTTATATAGTTCTCAAGCATGTGGGGCAAGTCACCTATCAGTTAGCTCTACCCAATCATTCAAAACTACATCCTGTTTTTCATGTTTCATGCTTAAAGAAGGTGATGGAACTAGGTGCACAATTCAAACCAACCTTCCAGAGTTAGCTGAAGAAGGATCCATTTGGCTACAACCAAAAGTAGTTTTGGACCAACATGAGTGTCACCTGTGTCAAAGAACCATCAAGGAAGTGCTAGTACAGTGGAAATATATGACTCCAATGGATGCCACTTGGGAACCAGCTACCATTCTACAATAGTTTCCACATCTCAAGCCTTGAGGACAAGGTTGTTTTTAAGGGGGCAGACATGTTAGGGTCCGAACCCGCACATAGGTAGATCAATATATTCAAATGTAATAAAGGTCAATAGAATAAAGCAGATGTAAGAAGACCTAATAGAAGCTTCTGCTTCTAGAAGGATCTTCCTTTAGATGCTTCTCTTGATAGACATATTTAGTATAAATAAGGATCGAGGGTATGAAAACCCTAGCTTGGAGATTATTGTAACAGAGTGTTTCTCGATTGGAGGTTGCCCCCTCAAAGAGGCCTGTGAACATTTATTTCTGAATCAAAGTGCTATTTTTGTTGTTGTTCTTATATCATTTTTGTGTTATTTTGGAGATTATGCTGGATATATTACTGTTATTTTGCCATTTCTAGCATTTTACTTCTGTTCTGCATATTTATTATATCTGGTATCTTGCAGAAAGGAGTCTGATGTGCACGACTCTCTTTTTGTCTCATCAGATGCATGCATTGTGTATGGAAAAGTGTCTGCATGTGACTCCTGAGACGCATGCCATATATCTTCCACATGAATTTCAGAAAATAAATCTGAAATGGAGTAGACATCATCTTCAATTATTGGAATACAAATTTCTGCAAAAACTTTTGTAGAAGACACTTCATAATAAGAGGCTTGATATTTTGATGGCTTCTCTTCTAGATCTATTTATTAGACCTCTTGCATGAAATATCCACAATATTATTTATTCCCAAATATAACCTCCAATATGGTCCATAATTCATTTGGAGTTAATCCTTGTGATTCTTCATATACTTGATGGAAAATTTCGGGAGAAACAGACATGCCGATACTTTCTATGGCCATATCTTGTCTATTGAGAAAGTCATTTTTCTCATCAATAGAATTAGGCTCTACTTCCATTGCCATATTTATTTGGTACAAGCCTTTACATATGAGTATAAGACGAATTTTTGGCTTCCATTCCAAATAGTTATGAGGTGTGAGAAGTATTTCTGGTGAATAATCCATCTTTTTGTTGTCTTCAATCTTTTGTACCTACAAAAAATGATTTGGTGTAGCTTTTACTTAGCATTCCTTCGGCTCTGATACCATGTAAATGTGTTGAACCTTCATAGAATAGATCTAGCTAGAAAATAATACACACATTTGCAGAGAGAAATTGAGAAAGAAGAATCAAGATAGAAAGAATGGAAGAATTCTCATTAACCATTATTCCACACTCAAAAGAGTGAATAATTTACAATAGATATAGGATACATGAGTAACTAATGAGCCATAGTGGTGTTCTAGAGTGATCTAGACACACACCAATAGTTACGAGAGTAAATTGTCACCTAGTCTAGTCTCTCAAGCAGTTACGGGAGTGAACTACCACCTAGCTGAGTTAACTAGTCAACTAGTCTTCAGTTAACTAACTGAACAAAGAGTAGCGAGTTGGTGATGATCCCAATGATGCATGGTGACAAAATCAATGCAACATCTAAACTCAACTCAACTAGTCAAACTGAAGTGTCAACTGAAAGAGAATATTCTCCAGGTGGAATATTCTCCCCTAAAATATAGGAGACTGGGTAATGACTAACTATGACTAATAAACAAGGAATAACCTTAGGAAAAATAAATCCTAGGTGCGTGTGAAGTAACTCCAACACAAACATAATCCTGACATAGATTTGAAAAATGTCCAAGGAGAAGGACAACCCTCCAATTCTGAATCATGAGATGAGAAATTTGATTTGATGATGAATACTATGGAAAGAATGTCCTTGGATAATAAGCTCGTCACTAGAGATCAAACTGAGTTTGAACCCATAAATCAAAATTTTAGAAGAGCTCTAATTCCACAGATCAGTCAAAGAGACTAGAGAAATCAAGGTTATCAACAAATAAAACCTCCTTTCCAAAAAAAACTATGTAAATGAACATTTTGATCAAACAATTGAAGACAGTATGCATTGTTGTGATGATATAGAAACAAATTTGTTCTTAACTAAAGAAGAACATGATCAATTTATGGGTGCAAATGATAAGTTTATGCAGGATAATGATGATATGTTGTCAATGGAAACATAAGAATATAAGGAGGGATTCCAAAATGCTATTATGTCGTTTTAGAAATAGTACAATCTTAGAAGCAAAAAGGTTCCTGCAAACTCCCCAAAGGAAAATCCTATAAGGGAAATTCATATCAATACACCTTCTTCAAGGAAACCTAAGAAAGACAATTCAACAAATGATGCAATGGAGAAAGGAAAATCCAAAGAATAATCCCCAAAGAAGATACCCGAGGCAAGAAAGGAAGTAGTCATCAAAGAGGTAGAAAAATCCCCATCTCCTTTTAATTTTGAAAGTGAAATGGATAAAATCAAAATTTATGTTCCATTCAATGAGCTGATTAAAAATGGTGAATATAGAAATCAGATCATTAAGATGCTCAAAATGGAATAATCTCTTGACAACTTGAATGTGCAAGATGATCACCCTACTATCTTATTTGGCCCACGTGTGGAGGAGAGTGGTGATTTTGATGATGTCCCCCCTTTCTATGTTAGTTTTAAAATTCATGACATGACCTTACATAATGCCATGTTAGATTCAGGAGAATCACACAATTTTATTCCCAAGGTATTCATGGATGAGTTGGGCCTAGATATTACAAGGCCTTACAAGGAACTTTTCACCTTTGACTCAAGGAAGGTGAAATGATTGGGTTTAATGAAAGATCTGGTTGTATCATTGTCTCAAATCCCATAAAAAAATATGATCATGGATGTGGTGGTTACTGACATCCCTCCTAAATTTGGCATGTTGTTATCTAGATCTTGGGCTAAAAGTTGAAAAATACTTTGCAAATGGATATGTCATATGCTATTATCCTTGTTTTTGGCCAAGAAAGGAGGTTGTACAGAGAAGTGTTTCTCAAGTACATGGTGAGTAGCAAAACCCAACCAAACAATCATCCTATTTACTCTATAGATACTGAGGTTTGTTCATCTATTTTATATAATAACTTGAGTTTTGAAGAGGAGGATCCAATGACTATTATGACCATCAAAGACAAATCTAATCATCAAACAGAGGGAATTATAGATCAACAAAACAATGAAGAGGATGAGATGTAGAACATGAGTTTTGATGGAGCTTCTAACAGAGAAGGAGCAAGATCTGGTGTGTGGATTAAACCTCCCAAGATAGTTACAAAACTTTGTTCTTAAAATTTTTCTTTTGATTGCACCAATACCATGGATGAATATGAGGCACTAATTTTGGGATTGAAGACTTTAAAATAATTGGGTGCTAGGAGGATAGTTGTGCATGGATATTTTGAGATTTTCATAAATTAGGTAAAGGGTATATATCAGTCCAAGCATACTATATTGAGGGCATATAGGAATATAGTACTTGATCTTATTGAAGAGTTTTCAAAATACAATTTATCAGTGATTCCTAGGGGGGGGAAATCAAATTGTTGATGCTCTAGGTACTTCAGCCTCAGTTTTCAAAATTCCAATTTTTCCTAACAAAAAGTATGAAATTTAAGTCAAGCATAGGCCAATAGTACCTGACAACATTAAATATTGGAAAATATTTGAAGATGACAAAAATGTAGAAAGATTCCTTCAGATGAGTGATGAATTTGCTAATTCAAATATTGATGATGAGTGTTGTTGTGAAGAGAATGAATATGCAGTTGTGTTCACCAATGATGACAATTTCCAAAATCAGATTGTTGGAAAAGATATAATGCATCTCAAAAATAACATTATTCCCAAAGGCTTGGTCCCATTGGAAAATCTTTTTTACTACAACGATGTAGCCAGAAATCCTAAAATCACTACAAATGACAAGGACATAGAAGATTGCAACATTGGGACTCAGAAAGATCCCAAGATCATCAAACTGTCCATAAATTAAACAGAGGTATATCATCCTAATGAAATATTTCCCAGATGTCTTTGCATAGAGTTATGAATATTTAAAGGTCTATGATACTAAGTTAATTCAACATGTAATTCCAATCAAGGATGATCATAAAACTTTCAAGAAAAAGTTGGGAATAATAAACCCTCTTCTACTGCCATTGATTGAAAAGGATGTAAGGAAGTTGTTTGATGCCAAAATTATAGTGTCCTTAAGATTTTCCAAGTGGGTGACTAACCCAATGCTTGTCAGGAAGACAAGTGGTGAGATCAGGTTGTGTGTATACTTTCAGAATCTAAATAGTTGTCCTCAAAGACAATTACCCACTTCCTAAGATGGGTCACATTCTGCAAAATGTGGTTGGATCTCAGAAGATATCAATGCTTGATGGTTTCTCTGGATACAACCAAATCATGGTGCATCCTGATGACCAAGAGAAGACAACTTTTACAACACCTTGGGGCACCTTCATGTATGCAAAAATGCCTTTTGGGATTATGAATGCAGTGGAAACCTTCCAAAGGGCCATGGACATAGCATTTTCTGATGAGAAATATAAGTTTATTGTTATTTACTTAGATGATATCATTGTATTTTCAGATTCTGATGATGAACATATTAAACATCTAAGAAGGGTTTTTCAGAAATGTAGGAAGTTTGGAATCTCATTGAATCCCAAAAAGTCAAATTTTGGAATGCAAGAAGGAAAATTACTTGGACACGTCATTTCAAAGGAAGGGATAAATATAGATCCCAATAGAGTGGAATCAATTCTAAATATTGTCACACCTAGGAGCAAGAAGGAGGTACAATGCTTCATAGGAAAAGTAAATTTTTTGAGAAAGTTTATCCCTAACTTGGATGAAATCATAAAGTATATCACAAACATTCTTAGGAAAGGAAATGAGATAAAATGGACTCATGAAGCTAGGAATTCTTTTGAAGATATTAAAGTGGCCCTGACCAAAGCTCCAGTGTTATCCAACCCAAATTTTGCAAATGATTTTATCTTATTTTATTTTGCTTCAGAACACACCATTGCTAGTGTTTTGTTGTAAAAATATGAATAGAACTTTGAAAGGCCCATAGCGTATTATAGAAGGACTTTGAGAGACTCCTCAGATGCTTTACTTAGCTCTAAAACCATCTTTGTAACATTCCTATCCTTCAATAGGCCAGACCATGTTACTCCTGAACACTCTTTCATTGCTCAAATACCAATTTGTAACATCCTCGACCATTCATGTCGGGCCATGTTACACCAAAGAACACTTACGTTCTCTTTGTGGAACATACTGTAACATACTTAGCATCCTAACTAAGTTATGTCTCATATAATTTTCTAACTGCATGCAATTAAAAACATATGCACACATAGAACTCTTGTGGAAGCTTAATATATGTAAAACATGAACAAACAAATATGCTATGTAAATGCATGGATTCACACTAAAAAGAAGTAAACATATACATGCAATACCCATAAGCATACAGATATCTATAATCACGCATAGGATAAACCCATAAAAATAACACGTGAATAGCAATGCAGCATGTAAATTAATCAGACAATTGATACTTATCTTTCTGAGAATATCACCAACTATGTTCATACCTTCCATGAACCTCCCAGCCTTAGACCACACTGTTCATCACTCTTAACAGTGAGTCACCTCCAAGTTGGGACTAAACTCCACCTGGGTAAAGGGGTTCCTAACTAGGCTAAAGGCTCATAAAAAACAGGAAAGACTCTGTCTCAGGTGCTCACTCAACTAACAACCTATAGTCCATCATTCCCCACATGCCTTTCCCACCCAAAGAAGTGGGCCCCTTTTTTGCTCAACAGTCCCTCGACTGCCCCACTTCCCTTCCAGGGCTTCAGCAACAGGTCGGACAAGAAGTCTCAAATCCCTGCAGCTATAGTTCATCACTTTCAGAAATCAATCCCCAACAATTCTCTCACCCAGAGAATTGCTCATGGGCCTGAAAACCCGCCTCTTCAATATCCCATGGGCCTGACAACCCACTTCTTCAATCCCACTCCCAAGATAATAGTTACCCAACAGAAGGTTCTGGATACGGGTTCAGTTAAAGTCATGAATATACAAATGATAGATCCATATGGCTCCAATACTCTTGGATGATTTACTGTATATCTCCATGATGGATGAATCAGGGAAAGATGATGGCCCAACTGATGGAGATCCCCCCTAAATGAACTAAGTCCATCAACATGTATGCATGCCCCCAACTTGACACCTGTCGTGTTGGAAGTTACTTTGGCCCACTTGGGCCCAACTTAGAACTTAGGATAACATAATTATCCATACTTTATGATTTAAGAAATATTAATATAGTATTCCTTAACTTAGCCCTACCCTTTCCCTAAATAGTGGAGTTTAGTCCCCCATCTCTTTTATCATGGTCGGTCTATGTGAAACGATGTCTTTTATATTAAATATGAGATATGTACAAAAATAGGTGCATTGGCCTTTAACATCTAGGCTCTCCAGCCTAATCAAAACATAAGAATCCTAGATTATAATACTGGCTCACCAGCCTATAAAACATATCAGATACACAAGGCTCCCTAGCCTCTACATCGCACGCACTTAAGATGTTGCGTGCAGTATCCCAGAATGTGCACACTTCCTCATTTTACTGCGCACTACTTGTGTGCACTATGCCATGAAATGTGCATACCAAATGATATCAAATCAGCTCACCATCTTATGCACATTTGTATTTACATTTGCAATTGGGTTCGGCCTTAGGGATATTACACTGATCCTGAAGGGAGAATTGGAAAAAGGATAGTTGTGATRTTGGAGTATGACCTCAAGATCAAACCTATAAAGTTGATTAAAGGTCAGGGGCTTGCAAAGCTGATGACACAACCCAATTGTGATGTCTTGGGAATCAATTTCATTTCCAACCTATCATCAAATTTAGAAGAAGAAACAGTCCCACAGGTATCCCCAAAATTCCTTGATTCTCCTTGGTATGATGATATTATTTACTTTTTAAGAAATGTACAAGATCCTCTTGAGTTAAGAAAAACCAAATCCAGGTTTTTGAAGTTGAAAGGAGAAATTTTTTTCATTCTGGACCATTCTCTATATTGGAAAGATCCAGGTGGGATCTTGCTAAATTGTTTGTTGGAGGAAGAAGTGAAAAAATCTATCAAAGAGTTTCATAAATGTGATTGTGGGAGGGACCATTATTGGAAGACCATTGTGCACAAAATAATGAGGGCATGGGTCTATTGGCCTATTATTTTTTCCAAGGTATACAAGGAAGTTTCTAGCTGCCATGAATGCCAATTTTTTTACTGAAAAATAAAGTTGCAACCTTTACCTTTAAAGCCTATCTTTATTGAAGAAACATTCAGGAAATGGGGCCTTTATTTTATAGGAGAGATTAATCCACCATCCTCATCTTAACATAGGTGGATACTAAGAGCCACAAACTACTTCACCAAATGGATTGAAGTAGTCCCCACAAGGAAAGCTACTGATACTGTTATCATTCAATTTTTAGAAAGAAATATTTTGTCTAGATTTGGTTGTCCAATCAAGATCATTACTGAAATTGTAGAAGCATTCAAGTTCAATAGAAATATTGAATATAATATAACTATTGGAAATTCCACAAATTATTACCCACAGGGTAATGGGTTGGCTAAGTCATCCAACAAAATCTTGACCATAATTATTAAGAAGCTTCTGCAGGAAAATAAGAAAGCCTGGCAAAAAAACTTATCTATGCACTATGGGATGATAGGATCACCACCAAAATGTCTATTGCTACATCACCCTTTCAAATTGTATATTGTACAGAGGTAATTTTTCACTGACTAATGATGGCAATCCACTCAAATACCTTTGAATTTTGATTGTCTCATCCTTGATGACAGAGACATACTTCAACAGTTCTAAAAACCTTCTCTCATATTCCTCAATTGTCATACTCCCAAGCTTGAGTTCAAATAAATCTTTCATTTTCTTGTCATAGTATCTCTTAGTCAAGTATTTCTTCTTCTTGAATATTCTCCAAGTAACACTTTTCTCTTTGATGTGTTGCACCTGCACAAGCTGATCCCACCACATGGATGTTTTTCCTTTTTGTTGATAGATGGAAATTCTACCCTCTGCATGAGAGGAATAATTATGCAATTGAAAATACTTTCTCATGCCCAAAAACCATGTCTTTGCATCTTCATCCTTCTTGTGATCATCATCAAATGTAGGAGGTTTGATTTTGTTCATTTCTCCTCACAGTTCATCCCCCCCAGACCTCTCGTACTTTCTAACAGGGGATTGAATTGAGTTGTTGTGTGATCTCTTATTGGAATTCTTCAGGGAGTGGTGGTGATGCCTGCTAACACTTACTGTTTTTATTTTCTCATCATGAGACTTGTGACTTCCTATTTTGCTCGAGCCACTCTCCTTATCCAATTTCTTTTCTATTATGTTCAAGCTCTCCAATAACTTCATGTTGAATTCATCCTGCTGCTCCTTGGCTCTCATAAGCCTTTCATTATCATATTTATGGCTTTGAACATCCTTCTGTAAATTTTTAATGGTATCTTCCATATTTATGTTTTCATCCCTTTATTCACCATGTCCATTGGAGTTGGTTCCTTCAATGCTCAAATGGACATCCATCCCTCTGACGTCATCTTCCTGGCTGTAATTTCCTGGTGCCTCTTCCATTACTCTGGACTCTAAACTGATATTGATCTGATTTAGTTGTTGTTAACTTTGCAAAATGTGAAACCAACAAAACTTGTCAGACTGATTGTTTCAACAATTTTATAAAAAATATGAACCATTTTGGTTCAATAATTTATCAGAAGCCTTTCTTCTAATTTCTTGAAACATTGAATTCCCAATCAATTTTCTGGGTGGATAATTATATTCCACTATCCAAGACCTTTCAAATGCCTACTCACATGCTCAATTCTGAGTCTTGAGCAGAAAGTTATGGCTTCATGGAGCTAGTCAGGGTCTTATAGTTTACCCTTCACTATTTTTGTTGTTCTTCCCCCTTCAAACAAATTTGCACACACAAGTTTCAATCTGTGCTCCCATATTTTCCATGTGATGAAACATCAAAATTAAATCATGCTTCATGCGCTTTAAAACCACTGTGTATCACTTCTTTGTTGAGCCAATAACATGTCACACTTTTGTGTCGTGCGCCAATAACTACCACGTGTAGTTTTGGTTCTTGCACTATTACCCGTTCCGCACAGTTTTTGTATCGTGCACTGATATTCCACATGCATTTCTCTCTATGCATTGCACCATGGAAAAGTTCAATATTCCCTCACCACGCATCAATACTCTACGCGCACATACTAAACTAATGAATGATGACATTTTGACTCAGCTTGATTGTAGCATCCCCGGCCTCACACCAGTCGGGGCATGCCACTCCTCAGACTCTTTACTTATCTCTAAAACCATCTTTGTAACATTCCCAACCTTCAACAGACTAGGCCATGCTACTCCTGAACACTCTTTCATTTCTCATATACCAATTTGTAATTTCCCCAACCATGCATGCTGGGCCACGTTACGCCATAGAACACTTACAATCTCTCTACAAAACATATTGTAACATACTTATCATCCTAACTAAGTTATGTATCATATAATTTTCTAACTACATGTAATTAAAAACATATGCACACACAAAACTCTTGTGGAAGATTAATATATATAAAACATGAACAGACAAATACGCTATGTAAATTCATGGATTCACACTAAAAAGTGGTAAACATATACATGAAATACCCATAAGCATACAGACATCTATAATCACACATAGGATAAACCCATAAAAATAACATGTGAATAACAATGCAACATGTAAATTAATCACACAATTGATACTTATCTTTGTGAGAATATCACCAACTACGTTCAGACCTTCCATGAACCTCCCAGCCTTAGACCACACTATTCATCACTCTCAATAGTGAGTCACCCCCGAGCTGGGACTAAACTCCACCCAGGTAAATGGGTTCGTAACCAGGCTAAAGGCTCATGAACAATAGGAAAGACTCTGTCTCAGGTGCTCACTCAACTAACAACCCACAGTCCCTCATTCCCCACATGTCTGTCCCACCCAAGGAAGTGTTCCCCTTCTCTTCTAAATCGTCCCTTGACTACCCCACTTCCCTTCCAGGGCTTCAATAACAGGCCAAATAGGAAGTCTCAGAGCCCTGCAACTGTAGTTCAACACCTTTGGAAATCAATCCCTAGAAATTCTCTCACCCAAAGAATTTCTCATGGGCCTGACAACCCACCTCTTCAATATCCCATGGGCCTAACAACCCACTTCTTCAATCCCACTCCCAAGATAACAGTTACTCAACAAAAGGCTTTGGATATGGGTTCAGGTAAAGTCATGAAGATACAAATGATAGCTCCATATGGCTTCAATACTCCTAGATGATTGAATGTATATCTCCGTGATGGATGAATCAGGGAAAGATGATGGTCTGAATGATGGAGATCCCCCTGAAATGAAATAAGTCCAACAATATATATGCATGCCCCCAACTTGACACTTGCCATGTTGGAAGTTACTTTGGCCCACTTGGCCCCAGCTTAGAACTTAGGATAACATAACTATCCATACTTTATGATTTAAGAAATATTAATATAATATTCCTTAACTTAGCCCTACCCTTTCCCTAACTAGTGGAGTTTAGTCCCCCGTATCTTATATCGTGGTCGGTCTGCACGCCACAATGTATTTTATATTAAATATGAGATATGTACAAAAATAGGTACACTAGCCTTTAACATCTAGGCTCTCTAGCCTAATCAAAACATAAGCATCCTAGCTTATAATATTGGCTCATCAGCCTATAAAACATATCAGATACATAAGGTTCCCTGGCCTCTACATCGCACGAACTTAAGATGTTGCGCGCAGTATCCTAGAATGTGCACACTTCCTCATTTTACTGTGCAATACCTATGCGCACTAAGCCATGAAATGTGCATACCAAATGATATCAAATCATCTCACCAGCTTATGTACATTTTTATTTACATTTGCAATTGGGTTCAGACTTAGGGATATTACATTGATCCTGAAGGGAGAATGGGAAAATGGATAGTTGTGATGTTGGAGTATGACCTCGAGATCAAACCTACAAAGTTGATTAAAGGTCATGGGATTGCAAAGCTGATGGTACAACCCAATTGTGATGTCTTGGGAATCAATTTCATTTCCAACCTATCAACAAATTCATAAGAAGAAACAGTCCCACAAGTATCCCAAAAATTCCTTGATTCTCCTTGGTATGCTGATATTATTTATTTTTTAAGAAATGTACAAGATCCTCTTGAGTTAAGAAAACCAAAGATAGATTTTTGAAGTTGAAAGGAGCAAATTTTTTCATTCTGGACCATTCTTTGTATTGGAAAGATCCAGGTGGGATCTTGCTAAATTGTTTGTTGGAGGAAGAAGTGAAAAAAGTTATCAAAGAGTTTCATTAATGTGATTATGGGGGGGAACATTATTGGAAGACCATTGTGCACAAAATAATGAGGGCATGGGTCTATTGGCCTATTATTTTTTCCAAGGTATACAAGGAAGTTTCTAGCTGCCATGAATGCCAAATTTTTTACTGAAAAATAAAGTTGCAACTTTTACCTTTAAAGCCTATCTTTATTGAAGAAACATTCAGAAAATGGGGCCTTTATTTTATAGGAGAGATTCATCCACCATCCTCATATTAACATAGGTGGATACTAAGAGCCACAAAATACTTCACCAAATGGATTGAAGCAGTCCCCACAAGGCAAGCTACTGATACTGTTATAATTCAATTTTTAGAAAGAAATATTTTTTCTAGATTTGGTTATCCAGTCAAGATCATTACTAAAATTGCAGAAGCATTCAAGTCCAATAGAAATTTTGACTATAATATAACTATTGGCCATTCCAAAACTTATTACCCACAGGGTAATGGGTTGGCTGATTCATCCAACAAAATCTTGACCATAATTATTAAGAAGCTTCTGCAAGAAAATAAGAAAGCTTGGCAAAAAATGATTATCTATGCACTATGGGCTGATATGATCACCACCAAAAGATCTATTGCTACATCACCCTTTCAAATTGTATATGGTATAGAGGCAATTTTTCCTACCTCGTTAGGACTACTAGTGATGAGACTGTTGCAAGAACAAGAAGTTGAGCCAAATGATACTATAAGAAGGATAAACCAATTAATCCATGTGCAACAAATGAGAGAATAAGTCTTCAACAACTCAAAACTACACCAAGATAAAATGAAAAGAGCCTTTGACAGACATACTAAGGAATATGATTTGGTATTGAAGTGGGATGCAAGGAATGAAGCCAAAGGGAAGCATGGGAAGTTTGACCATCTTTGGTTGGGACCATTCAAGATTGTTGCATACCATGGGAACAATGCCTATTTTCTATAGGAGCTAAATGGAGATATCATTGGTGGAGGACTTGTGAATGGAAGGTTTCTCAAACACTATTATGTTTAAAAATATTTTAGTCTTTTCATTTCATTGTAAATAACCATTTTATTTTTAGATGAAATATTTGAACTCAATAATCAATAGAAAATTGAAGCATGAACTGAAGTCCCTAAGTTTATGTTGAGTTTAGTCAAAGTTGTGTCAAGAAAGTCTTGTAAATAAGTTTGTTTGTCAGTTCAGAGTCTTTTGAGTTGAATAAATCCCAATGGTTAGACACTTGGTCTATTGTTCCTTGCCACCTCACTGGGAGGATAGTGTCCCCATTGGAGCCAGCTGTTAGCACCATGATTTTAATAGCTAGAGTTAGAGGTTTGTCCAAAGTTTTCAAAGTCATGCCAGGATCTTGGGAAAATCACGGTATTCCTAGATGAGTCATAGTTAGTGTGTCAAGGTTTATACAGACAATAATCAAATAAATAATGACTTGGAATGTAAGTAAAGGGTTTAGTCATAAGTTGGTTTAAAGGGTTTATTGTATTTTTCATAAAAAACCATCATAAAAGGAAAATATTCAAGAGTGTAAAGTCCCTCATGTTCAATTTGTAATGGTCCACTTTCCTATGTCTTGAAGCACATTAAAAAGTGGGAAATTATGTGAAAAGGTCGAATCATAGGTTAGGGTGAATGTCATGTCAAAAGGTATTATGGTTCATCATCACCTTTCATGAGGTTCGAGAAGGTACAATCATGACACTCCATGTCATTTGTACCATTGAAAACTTCAAAAGTGTACCCACTATGCGAGTTCGCTGCACAAATCCTTAACTTTCCTTGAAATGTCTTATCACCATGGATAACCACTTCCCTTTTCAAAATTTCATCCCTTATCCATTCAAGCATAAATATTGGCCACATTTTGTTTTTCTCCATCGTCTCCAAGACCTCTGCATCATCCATAACCTCTCCAACAAGCTCCAAATCTCTCTGCTATGAAAATACTGTGTGTTTCCAGTCGCTACACAAACCCTATTTGTTGATATTCACTACGCAAACCTTTCACTCTGTATTTTTTCGTGCATTCTCCATTTTTTTCAATCACTATTCAAGAGTCTTTCTTGGATTCCATTACAACTTAGCCTCTGAAATGAATTGTCTTTTCACATAACTAGCTTTACTTCATTTGAGCTAAACTCTTGCCATCCTTGTTGTTGCGTTGAGTTTCCTGCTATTGTTCGTTGCTGCGTCGCATTTTCTGCTACTATTCATCTACTGTGCAGAGTTTTCTGTTAGAATTTGTTGTTGTCCGGAGTTTCCTGTTGCTGATTCATTTGTTGCATAGAGTTTTATGCTGCTACCTCTTGCTGTGCACTGTGCCAAAGTCACTATTCTCATTTCCTGCATAGAGGTTATTGATCTCGTTTTTTGCACATAGGTTATTGTTCCCATTTTTGCTGTGTAGAGCTTATTACAATCTATTGTTGCACAACTGCAATTCACATAGGGTTGAATTAATCAACATCATGACAAATCCTCAACGAAAAAGAAAGAATGTAAGAAGCAGGGAAATTGTGAGGTTTAAGCCACAGAGTTTAAATTTGGTAAACGCAGACCCAATGATTAGGGTGTCCTTTGAAAAATTTGGTTGCATGATATTCTGTGAAAAGGTTTAGGGGTATAATTTGTAGCTAACCAAGAATTTTTCTCTAAATTTTAATGGTGTCAGCACAACCATTGCAGGGATCACTTTTCCAGTGTTAGAGGAGACCATATCAACTGCTACAGAGATTCCCATGTAGGGAGAGAAGTCATTTAAATGTGTGCCCTTATATCCTTCATTTTATATTGATTTTCTCAAACCTAAATACAAAAATCAGAAGATTAGTTCCACCATTCCCAGGGAATATGTTTTGGAACCTTATGAGAATATTTTGAGGGTAATTCATAAATACTTTACTTGTGAGGGTAGGTTTTACAAGGTATATCAATACCACCTTATGCTCCTAATGCATTTCATAGGGAGAATCCCCCTCAACTTACCCTTATACCTATATAGAAGCTGGGAAAAATGGCAGACAAAATCCAAGCCAGAGATGACCAGCCAAAGAGTAGCTTATTCCATTTTTCCTTGGTGAAGTTGTTGGTGGTTGAAGAGATTGGAAAGTTAAGCAAGGACTGGGATTCCTTCATGACCTCAGTAAACATTTCCCTGGATCTTGAAAGAGATACCCCTTTGTCTATTGAGAAATCAACATCTCATAGTTCAGGGGCAAAAAGAGGAGGTGTTGCTGAAAGGGGAAAAGGAAAAGAGATTAAGAATCCATCACTCAGTCAACCAATATTGAAGAAAAGAAGAAAACTACAGTTAATTGATCAACCCAAGGAGACATAGATCCCAGTAAACCACTCACCAGGTCATCTTCTAGGAGGTTACCCATACCCACAGTTCAGACAAAGTTTGTTGAATTTGCAGCCTAAGATATTGATGAGGAGCAAGTGAAACTAGGGGATAAATATGTAGATGTCAAAGAGATGCAGAAAAAACTCAATAAAGATCAACATATTATATCTCAACTCTACCAGGATAATACATAATTGAAAAGGAAACTAACAGAAAATACTCCTGAAGCACAAACACCAGAAAGTAAAGAAAATAAAAAATATCCTACTTCACCCACATAAGGAGAAGAGAACATAAAATGGTTGAATAAGAAGCTAAGAGAAGCTCAAGACCAAATCATCAATACTAGGTAATAAAAGAGAATATCATAGGAAGGGATCATGAATCATTACAAGAAATGCATACCAACCATAGACAATGCATGTGCAGTCATTTCTAATGCTCAGTCAAAGTTGAAGAGGAATGCATCTTTGTTGAAGCAGGTGGGAAATTTAAAGAGACATAAATTGACATTGAGAAAGGTAAACAAGACCTTATGGATACAAGTGAAATTGGATAAATAAGCTAAGGGAAAATTGAATCTTCATAGCCTTTCCTTCCACCTAGATTCGCATGAGCAAACTCAACATGAAGACTCACTACGTAAATGTTGTAGCCAACACTTGCACAACATTAGCCAAAATTCTCTACGCAAGGGTGACAGGTTTGTCCAGCAGTGCACGTGATGACTCAAGGTGCCCTCTAGATGGAACTGATGACTCATCACAACCACATGGTCAAATTTTTCTCAAGTATCTATGATTGTAAATGATATTTTGGTTATGTCATGATTGGAAAATCGGATTTTATATTTTTGGAAAACATTGTAGAGGTTTTTGTTCTCTTTGAAAGCAACCAGATCCATGACTCTAGGATGTAGTAGTTCAACCCCTGGCAACTAAGTGTAGCCTTATCTTTCTATATATGTTGACTATTTTGATGTAAAGGGGCGGGGGAAGAATTATAGGCATTTTTATATTCAATGTAATTTCCTGAATCTAATAGAAATACAAATGAAGAAGTCCTGAAATCCTTATGAAAAATATTCTAATGGTGGTGGTCTGAAGATTGTACTCTTTCTTTGTATGTATTTCTGGTGTCCTTATATTCATCTTCACTTTTCTTCTGTTTAAATTGTATATTTAAAGGTCTAGAATTCATCAAATGGTGCTCCAGACTTAAATGATTAAAACTCTGTTTATTATTCTTAACTAAGTTCATAATTCATCCTTTATGATGCTCTGATTCTGTTATGTGTTTTTGTTCTTCTTTCACCCTACATAATCAAACTCAAAAACTGAAGTTCATCACCTGGTTTATCTTTTGTTCCTCTAAGGATTTCTACCTACCAGGCATTGTTTTTTTTTTTTTTATGGGTTAAATCCATAGCCATAGAGATACTATACCTCTTTGCCAACAAACCTTGAAAAAACTATCTCAAACATATAAATCTAGCCATCAATTCAAAGCAATATTTCTACCAGAGATAAAGTCTCAAAGAGATCCCTCTCTAGATTGGAAAGGCTAGTTTCCAGTTTTAAAGTTGGTTTGTAGGTTACCTTTGTAAATTGTTTTTTTTGTTCACATGATTTACAGGAAATAACATGCTTGTCATTGATGGAAAGAAAAACAACAACGATGGCATGATTATAGGCAGAGTGTGCAGAAGGAATCAAAGCTCAGAAGAGATGGCACGATAAAACTCAGATCAAATCAAGATCATCGGATTTGCAAGACAGATCTACTGTAGGGATGAATGTGGGGAGTGAAAGATGAATTAAACTACTCGCTAGTTACAATCCCGCAATTTGTTTAGATTGTGTTGAGAACTCAACACACCCTAAAAATTTTTATGTTCATTTCTACTTTTTGGGTACCACTTGATCCTTTGCACTGTCTGTTTTCACTTCAGTATGAAACTGATGCATGCGCTTATCTTTTATGTTTCATGTTAAAATTGTTTAAAGTCGACTCGAACACACAACAAATAATCATCTTAACTTTAAATGGGACTTAACAGCTACTTAAGAAACCAATAGTCTAAATCTTTCCCCAACATGCTTAGGAAGATCGACATTGGTAAAGGTGAAAGGTGACAAAAAAATCACTTGAGAAGTTCAAAATATCCGCGCACCGATCTTCATCAGCATCGGTGGACGGACATCTCTCTTTTCACGAATAAGCTTCTGCAGGAATATCACCGAAGACCGACCCATTCGACTTCGGCAAGAAAAGGAAAATTAAGCATCGTGCAAGGCAAAAAGCGGTATCGCCAACCACCGACTACCGAAACATGTTCGGCAACGAAAGGTTACGAAGACAATAACCCGCTCAAAAACTACGCACTTGAACTTTCCCCAATCATCGATCCTCGATATCATCGATGTCACAAGTTTTATCAGAAGGATACCAGTAAAAGCATGTGCAAAGGTAATAGTCGATCCCTGATCTCCACGTCAGAGAGACACAACATGATGAGACATTTTAACCCTTAGATTTGTTAGGTACGATGCACTTAAAATGTTAGTTAATTCATGGATTTCACATTAGCTTCTAATTTGTGCACGGATGAAAAGAGACCATTTAAGCCTATCGATACAATGCATCTTCCTCCACGCCTCCGTCGTCAACTAGTTTGAATTTACTCGCAGAGATCTGACAATATTTTATTTTGAATTACATTCATTACTTGCATTAACTTATTGATACGTTGGATAGAATCTCTCCATTCATATTATTTCAAGTCATTGTGTGTGATCCTATTCTATGTGGCAAGGAGTTCAGAACACATAGAAGAGCAAGGCTAAAAATCCGAAGAAGGCGTCTAAGGTTCAGTGAGTATTAGACAACTATCTTAGCAAGAATTACAGGTATGTATCCATTTGTGGTGTTTTACGTTTTATTTTTTATGTGTTCCCACCCAACACTGCTCTGCACACCTATTTAAAGGGTTTTTTAAATTGCAGGAACAATGCCTCCAAATAAACCCTCCACCAGGAAATCCCCAAGAGTGCCAAAGATGCAAGATCTAGAAGTAGGATAGGGATCCTCCCCAGCAGTTTTAACACAATTATAATTTTCCCCCAAGCCGATGCTTTTCATTAAGACATCCACCAAGAAGGCCTTCATCTAGCCCTTGGACTTCAAAGACATAGAGGCAAACATTGGAGCCAAAAAAACATTTCCTCATTTGGGAAGAATTGTTTAAGAAAATCAAGAAGGAGAAACCCCTCGAGTATACCCCACACAACGATCCTGATACAAGGAATCTCAAGGATGATGTCCTCCCAAATATCCATAGGGATTATTTGCACATGGTGGCAAGCTGACCTCCAATGTTTCCTTGCATTGAGATCCTAAAGTGGCTCATTGACCACACTAATGCACAAAAATGTTTCATTAATGACGATAATGACAAATGCGTCAAGGTTTTCTTTCCTTCAGAGGTCCAAATTTACTACAAGCTCAGGGAGCCAAAAGAAAAGATGAAGACTCATTTTTTTGTAAGTTTCTATGCAACACATGACACCAGAAAAATCATGGTGTCATGGTGGAGTGAAGACAAAAAATTTAAAAATTCTATAGTGGGAAAAGCCCTCTACATACTACACCAGGGTTCTAAAGTGCAGGCAGAGCTAACCGTCTAAAGTCTCCTACTTTTTAACAACTATCCCATCATCACCCCACAATCATACATAAAAGACAAAGTATAGGGATATTATAGGCATACCTTAAACTCTGCATCCGATGTCAATCCCTTTGCGCTTAATTGTTTCTTGATTACAGATCTCCTCCCAAGGCCAACCTACATTCACCAAAAGAAAAGAAAGAAACTACAAGCATGCATTCTATATATGGATTAGTGGGTTAGACATCACAACAAAGAATGTAAGAAAATCATAAATATTTAATACATCATTTGGCAAGACGGAAAAAGTATTTTTTATATTAATCTCACAAAAGTCGTTTACAATATGAGATCGACAAGTGCTCCTATAAATAGGTCCTAGGCTCCTCTTCACCATGCACCAACTGCTTCCATGTATTCTTATCCTCTTCATTTCTCTCTAGGGAAATGGAAAGAGTTTTCAATGGAGGAAGAAGGAATTCTGGCTCAAACTCACAATGTGGTTGCAAAGTATTGGGGCAAAGGGGGAATACTGAAATGGGTAGAGTTTCTATGCTCTCATGCTTATTTTTGGAATGGGGCCTCAACACCTTATTTTATAGGCATAAAGAGATAGTAATGATTGGGGTGACTGGCTATGGGCAGTCAAATGGTTAGGTAATGGCCCAAAAACCCATATCCCTTTGCAATTTTCATTCTTCATTCTTTTTGTGAGTGTACGCAGGTTGTAGTGGTGCAACAAGCATGTGTACGTGGGAAATAGTGGTGTAGGGCGTGTACACCTTCAAAACAATGGTTTTTTAGAAGAGATGTTCAGTGATGGCTTGGAAAAGATAACAAGTAAGATGGCCTGATGCCAGGTATGCATGTCTGGTGCAATTTAGGGTTATAACAGATGCCCCCTAATGTGTGACCTCATAAGAGCATCTAATGGTCAAAATACATTACAAATATTCACCAACGTATGAAGAAAGTGAGCCCAGTGACCAGAGTTGAGGAGGTGCCATCTGCAAAATAACAATTTGTCTCACTGAGGCGGGCATACCCATGCTTAGGATGAAATAAAATCATGGCTGCCAATCAAATACACTATAGATCCATGTCATATAACTATATAAAGTGTAGTCATGAGAAGTACACAACGGATTTACATCTCAAAATCAAAAGATATACATGTATAGTATCCATCTTCAAGAAGCCAATGATGCTTGATGGCTGGAAATGAGGTCTTCAGAGCTCGAGCAACAACTTCAAAATATTCAAAAATTGGGTGGGAGTGTAATATCAGTGTACGACTTCACTACCTAGAGGTCTTCGACGGCTCGTCAAGAACAAACAAGAGGATCTTGGTGATCAGGTAGAGAACTTCATTGGTTTTGAGCAAGGACTTGATTGGACTTTCAGGGTGGTTGGGCATGAGGACAAGATACAAACTAGGGAAGGGCTGACTCAAGTTTAGTAAAACTTACCTTGAACAAAAACATGACAAAATATGAGACTCAGGCAGCATGGCATTGAAATAAGTTCATGATGTAGAAGGCAACACGAACTCTCCATATATTTGGAAGGATAACCAAAATGGAGGAGGACACAACTCTATGTAGCAAGAACATCTTCCTAAGGTCATATTGAATCCTATATCTTGACGAACAAACAAAAGGATGTGCTTTTTCTAAGGGCGACTCATTGTGTTGTCAACAAAAAGAAAATACTTTTCACTTCCTCTTTTTTGGGTATATTTGATTTTTTTGTCGTTTTCAATAATTTTGGAAAGATTGAAAAAGAATAAAAGAATGCTATGTTACAAAGGAGGAACGAGTGTCACAGACATACTAGTTCCAAGCGTAAGGAACACATTGATGCTCAGAGAAAGGAGACATATGCAGGAAAGGGACACTTGGGAAAAATCTGCCATGGGTCAAGGTGTAACGATGCAGAGGCAAAGTGCTACAAGGAATGCTTCAGATGGTTCAATTGAGAGCAACACGAAGCCGACATTAGGCCAAAGATGCAGGAATGAAAATGTGATTAATAAGACATAATGATAACGTCCTTCGATGTAATTTTAACAAGCCTAGAGAAGGTAATCTCGGTGTTTTTTCATTTTTAGAGAGTCTGAAAAAGCGTAAAAGGAGACTCCACTAGGGTACCTTTTTTGAAGGTAGTCTAGTTGGTTCAAAAAAGGGGTAAACTAGCACCGAACAGACGTCCATTCAAAATCATTTTAATGAGTGTGACAAAGACAAGATCACTCGACAATCTTTTCATATTTAAGGAGTCTGAAAAGAGCTTAACTATGGACTCCGTAAGGGATGTTCTTCTTTACCAATTTAACGAGCGTGAAGAAATAAGGTCACTGGACAATCTTTTCAATTTTAGGGAGTCTGAAAAGAGCTTAACTATGGACTCTATGGGGGTTCCTTTTTCATAAATTTAGTCCCTCGGGCCTGAAAAAGGGTTAAATTTATACCTGAGAATACTCTTCTACAGAACCGAGGCTCCTAGAATATACCTTTGTTTGTACAATTGACCATCCAGACCGAAAAAGGGGTAAACTACCATCATACAAACTTTCTTTCAAGTTTTATTTTGGCGAGCGTGAAGGGCAACAAGATCACTCAACAATATTTTCATGTTTAGAGGGTCTGAAAAGGGCTTAAAAGAAGACCTGTTTTTGTTTGGGAGTCCCGAGGGTGATGTCAAAAGAGATAATGAATCATGCAAGTGAGGCTCAAACTCATAATCAGGAAAAACTAGAAAGGACTCTCGAACCTATAGTCATCAATGATGGCATAAACGCCAAAAGTAATGAGGGTCTAACTAGGGAATCCATGAAAAGGCAGTCTCTACCACTAAATTATGAAACTTATAAAGTAGCAAAGATGGTTCCATGTCGTAACTCTGTGGGGTCGATCCTATGGAAAAGTGAAAAAGACAACGAAATGAAGAAAGTGGAGGTGGAATACTGACTTAGATGAAAAAATTTGGAAAAAATGACTTTTTACCAAAAGACCTTTAAAAATGACCCAACTCTCAAAAAATTTCCCAATACCCAAAGTAACACGTATTGTAACATCCCCCAAGAAACTCAAGAATCATACTAAACGATTTTCAATCTAGAAAAAAGGACAAAAAGGGGCCAAAAAGTATAAATAGAAGCTAACAGCTCATTATCACCATTGTAAATTGAGAATTGACAAAAAATTCAAAAACACCCCTTTGTCAAAAGAGTTGATTTTGAGAGCTTCAGTGGATGAAACAAACTTCCGCTTGAACCAAGTAAGTACAAACTAGCCCCTCTTGCATTTCCATTCTTTTCTTTTTTTTGCGGGGGTGCTGACCTTTAAAGATGTCGGCCCTATGTGTACATGATTTTTCCAAGCACAACCCGCATGTGCACACGGGCAAAAAATAATTTGCCCACGTACACATGCGAATGTCACCAAGACAGCCCGCTTACACCCTCCAATAAGTGGAAAAATTAAAAAGCAAGAGTGAACTCCCCATGACTTTGTCATTTTGCAGGATGTATGTTCATTGGAGAGAGAGGGAACATGAGGACATTGATTTTTTGGTCTCAAAAGACCCTGTTGCTATCGTTGTTTTATCACAATGTGGGTTGTTAAAATTCTTCCAGTGTTTGTTCATGAGGGCACAACCCAGGTTGTTGAATGCTTTGATAGATTACTAGCATCTTGACACTGAGGCTTTATGCTCAAGGGGCAGTCATTGATTCCAATGACTGAAGACATTTACTTCCTAACTGGTCTCTCGTGGATAGGTGATCTAGTCAACTTGTGTACTTTTCCCCCCAAGCCTCACAACATTAAGGAGTTGATTGGACTCCATTGTGAGGCTGGTACTGAGAAGGTAGGTTCTCAGGTGCCTATACACAATATCATCAACATATCATTGAAAGTGATAGTTCTACTTGTTGGGAAGATCACTGGATCCATGACTTTACATTAGGCCTCCCATGTGCACATGGATTGTGCAGTGCAGTGCTTAAATGCACAGATTTTTTACTAGAGTACAACTATGCTGGATTGCATGAAGAGACAACTAACAGAGTGTCGGATATGGGAACACCGAAACTTTGGGTTTGATACTATTTTATGTTCCTTTTTCTTCGAGAGGGTACCTAGTCTCATTCCTAGAGAGATGATACGAGGGCACGTGGCCTCTCTCCCAGCGTTATGCAGATGGGTGGCATTGTTGCTGCGATAGGGGGGAGGGAGGACCATCGAGGTCTTCGATGATAAATTTTTTGACTGGTGGTCTTGATAGATTTCGGCTATAGAGGATTACCCCTATGCTGGGATCAAATTCTCCAGGGATCCTGATATTCCCATACCTCCCGTAGTAGAACGAGGAGAGCTAGGTATGTTTGTTTTTCAAAGTTATTTAATTTTTATTTCTTTTTATATATATCATTTTTATGTGTACAAGAGTATCTGACAACTATGTATCTATTATGTACATATGTGAAACCAGTGTGTCCAATAAAATTCTCAAGGACTAGGAGGCGTACTCGACCAGAGGCAGGGCCGACCGCGACCGTCGAACCAACAACAGTAGCAAGGGGGCTCCAGCCGGAGAGGCTGGGAGAGTATTGAGACGGGTGGAGCAAAAATTCACCGCACTCACTCGCGCAGTCCCTGTGGCCGAGATCGAGGATCTTCCACCATCGATGCAACCTCACATAGTTGGGGTGCCACAGACCTGGCTCCAACTTTTCCGACACTTGTCAAACATCGTTTTTCACTACATTAGGGCCAACAGGCCCTTCCCTTAGCTAGGCTGGACTACTTACGTGATGAGGCACTTTTTGTATATTTTTTAGGGCATAAGCCTCGTGACTCTTACTGGACATATATTTGAGGCGCTTGCACCCACCTATGTACTCTCATATTTTGGATATATATGCATATTTACATATTTTTATGTCTTATGGATTACATCTATTTTACAAATGTATTTACATGTGCATGTGTGTGCTTTTTCTTACATGTGTGCAATGTGCCAATCTAATACATGATTAGCTAGAGTATTTTTTATTTGATTCAATCTCCTAGGAACATGGATATACGTAATATAATCAAAGCTTCGTTCTAAGAGACGTACCCTATGGAACCATCGGTGTAGAGTAGGATCATAAACGTGGTAAACCCCATTTAACTGGGACACAACCAACTGAGTGTCTGTAGACCCAGAGGTGAGAGATACCATGTGACAAAGCATCACAAAGAAACTCTAAGACTGCGCTGTATTCGACAACATTGTTTGTGGCATCACCTAAATAGATGCCTCCTAAAGATAGCAACTAGCTCTAAGGTGTGAAAATCACCCAAGATGTGGAATCAAGCCTCCAAGTGTGTCGTCTAGCTCCATCCACAAACCCAATGAACACCTCTGATTCACTTGACATATGCCACAACAAAAAAGATGATATCAAAAAATGACACGTCAATAAAACCAAAAAGACAAAAAACTAAAAGAGAAAATGTATAAGAACTATACATATGTAAAATAATTCACCAAAGGCGACCCACCTATGAGTAATACTTCTTGAGGTAGAGCCCATTTCTAGGCTCCTCCAAAGAATTTCCCTCAAATTCCACCAGACGATAAGAACCCTTCTTTAGAACCTCCTTCACGATGAAAGGTTTGAACCACATGGGTTTGAACTTGCGTGCCCCCAGGGGATCCTTGTCTTGGTCATAGACTAAGATAAGGTCTCCTTCAGATAAAATCTGAGGATGAACAGAGTGATCATATAGACACTTGAATTTTTGTTTGTGAGCCTCATTAGCCAATGCTGCATCACGATGCTTCTCATCAAGTTGCTCAGGATATAATGAATGCTCTTCAAGCGGTGAAGTGTATGGAAATAAATGTACTGCCAACTTTAGAGATGGGATCTGACACTCTATAGGAAAGACTACTTCCAGCCCATAAACGAGTTGAAAAGGTGAGAATCCAATTGCAATCTTAATAGATGTTTGGTAGGCCCATAATGTCGAGTACAACATCAAATGCCAATTTGACTTGGCCGAATTGATCATTCGTTGTAGAATAGTCTTAAGGGACTTATTCGCAGCTTCCACCTAACCATTTTCTTGTGGGTAGTAGGGTGATGAATGTTCTTTCCTCAACCCAAGCTTTGATGTTAACTCGGACATCATTTTATTCTGAAAGTGACTTCCATGGTCAGTGATAATCTCTCTCGAGACGTCGAACCTTGCTATTATCTGGCTAAGAAAAAAGAGAGTTGTTGTCTCTCTATCATCTTTAAATGTTAGTATAGCCTCGACCCACTTCATGAAGTAGTCTACTGCTACGATGATATAACGGTGCCCCCTTGCTGAAGGGGGGTTGAATGTTACGTAATCAATCCCCCACTTGGTGAAGGGACAAAATGTGATGACGGGAAACATGGGAGTGGGGTGTGCCCTCATCTTTCGAGACAAGATCTGACACGGGTGGAACTTCTTGATCGATTCAACACAATCTTTGATTAATGTCAGCCAAAAGTAATTGACTCATAGAATCTTTTGGGTTGTTTCCAACCCAGAAAGATGATCTCCATATGCTCTAGTGTGGCAATCGTTAAGCACAATTTCCACTTCTTCATGAATGAGACATCAACAAAGGATGAAATCTACACCTCGATGATACATCGTTTCCTTGAGTATGAGGTAGTTCTCGGCCTAATGGCGTATAAAATGATGCTCATCATGAGAAGCAGAGGTGGGGAACTTAAAATTATGGATATAGACTAGTATATCTCCATACCAGGGGTCCAAAGATGAAATAAAAACATGTCTCCTTTGATAGGTAACTCCTCAGGTATGACATCACTTGATTCGACCAGAAGTTCTGAGATGAGTTCTGCGAAGACGAATGACTTTTTGGATTTCGCCAAAACAAAATCCAAGTCAAATTATTGGAGGATAACTATCCATATATTGATCTTTTCTCCTATTACACATCATGTCAACAAGTATTGAAACGGATTCACAACAACAATGACATTGGTCTTGCGAAAAAATATGTGATGACAAAACCGCTGGACATCATGAGCTGCTGCCAATGCAATTTTTTCAACATGGGAATAATTGATTTTTGGTCCAACCAGGCCTCGGCTTAGGTAATAAATCATGTATTCTAAGAGAAAATCATCCTCTTGAACCAATACCATACCAATGGTCGACTCTGTAGCGGCCAAGTAAAATAATAAATCTTTATTATATTTGGGTGGCCGAAGTAGAGGGGAATATGTGAGGGAACATTTCAATGCTCCAAAAGAGCGGTGAGAAGCTTTGTCCCAATGAAAAGGAACGTTCTTATTCAGTAAATGCATGAAACCCTTTGTGATCTTGGCATAGTTTGCGATGAAATGCCATAAAAAGTTTGCTTTTCCCTGTAAACTCTGAAACTGAGGGACTGTGCATGGGGGAGGCAAATGAACTATCGCCTCAACCATTATAGGATCGACCATGATCCCTGTTGTTGAAACTATGAAACCTAGCAGACAACCCGACGTTACGTAAAAATTGCATTTTTCCAGTTTCAAGTGAATCTGGTAGTAGCGAAATTTCTCAAAGATGAGTCAGAGGTGTCTGGGATGATCAACTCTCTTACGATATCGTGATGATAAATCATCAAGATAATTCTTGACTATGTGCTTGAGATCATGGAAAGAAAAATACATGGCCCACTGAAAAGTAGCTCCAACACTTTTCAGACCAAAAGGCATCTTCTGATAAGCGAATGTACCCCACATACAAATGAAAGAGGTTTTGTGTTGGTCTTCGGGTTTGATCTCTATCTGATTGTATCCCAAAAAACCATCCATGAAAGAAAAGGCCTCGCAACCTACGCATTCATCAACTATTTGGTCAATAAATGGCATGGGGAAATTATCCTTTGGACATGCCTTGTTCAAATCACGAAATTCCATACATACGCGAATCATACCCTACTTTTTGTTGATTAGCATGGGATTTGACACCCATTGGGTCAATCAAATGGGGTAGATGAAACCAACTTTGAGTAGTTTCTCTACTTCAGCCTGAATAGATTCTTATTTCCTAGGATTAACTAGATGAAGCTTCTTCCATAATGGCTTAGCATCAGGATATGTTGTGATTTCATGTTCAATGATTCTTGGATCTATGCTTGGAATTTCCTCGTAAGACCAGGAAAGCACGTCACATAATTATTTAAATAAATCCGTGTAGATTCAAATCTCCTTGGGGGAGTAGTTTGCTCTGACGAAGATATTCTCCATGACACCAGGGGTTCTGGATATATCAATAGGTATCATTTTAGTGATGGTTTCCATATTTCCTTCATCGTAAACAGTGTGCATAGCCAAAATATTGATAGGACAAGCCCTATCTCCAGTCATAGTGAGACTGAATTCTCCTACTTCAATTCTTCTTAACTCTAGGAGAAAATAAGATCTGTGATGGAGATCATCCCAGGGTATATCTGGACTAGTCATTGCCTCAATAATTTCCTCGTCTGAGGGCAAGACAAAGTCTAAATAAACAGTATTGGAGAGGGAACCTTGAGCCCAAATAGGCTCGAGAACCAGATCTAACTTCTGTGCAGGAGTCAGATCGGGGTCGGCGGAATCTTGCTGGACTATAGAGTACACAACTTCTGTCGTGGACAAAGGCATGGACATGCCATGGTTCCCTGTCCCTTCCATCGTGGCTGATGGTGAAGGAAGATTCCATGGATCGTTAAAGTAACTCATGTGAAATGATGAGATTTGAAATATTTCAACCCTAGGTTGGTCGGGGAAAACCGATATGTACTGGACATTGTTGTTCAGAGGTGGGTAATCAAAAGTACCCATCAAAGGTGGGCATAAACCAACCCCTACGTTGACGATGTCGGGCTGAGGGTTATCAATCATCGGGATCATGGATACCCCCGATGAAGGGTTAGGGAGGGAGAAGGATAACTAATCAATGGACACGATTCGACTCTCGTGTGGAAACAACAAGACCCGAAAAACTGTCGCCACCGCTGCTTGCATAGCATAGGTCCAAATCCTTCCTAACAAGAGATTGTAGTTGAGAGATGCATCGACCACTTCAACCTCGACGCACATGGTCTTCCCCCCTAACTGCATAGGGAAAGAGGGGATGATTCCATGTGGTCAGAACAAATGATCTTCGAAAGCGGTAAGAAGAGTAGGTGACAGAGACAAAATGGGTCGTCCAATGGCCTTCCAACATGCCAAAGACATGATGCATGTCGAGGCACCCTCATCAACCACCGTGCGGAAAATGTTCCAAGTAAAAATTTTCATGGTGTAATCCACTACTATATGAAACATCATGTGGTAAGGGATATGAGGTTTTAAGTCGGTCCTATCAAGCATGATCATTCCCGGATTACAATTCTCAGCAGATCCTAAGGAAAATAACAAAGCCTTTCTTTGGGAAGGGAAGCTCTGGAGGACTTCCAAAGAAGACATTGCACAAGGGGTTTGTGATAAATCCTCCACCACAACGTATTTTTGGATGGCCCTTGTGTTTTCATTGTGGGAAGATTTCTTGAATGCACCTTTTGGGATGTGTGTCATTGTTTCTCCCAACGTCTTCTCAATATGGAGAGGAAGAGGTGGTTTTTCAGCTTCTTTACCCTTCTCATAGGTGTTTGGCATTCCGTAGTTGTGTGTCCTAGTTTTTATATCAACTACCTTTCATCATGTACACATTTGTGGAGGAAGGATTACTCAAAGACGGAGGGGGTCCCTGACTACCCCCTTCCACGCTTAAAGAGGATTGAGTTAAATTTTACCCATGTGGAAATGGGTTCGTTAACACAACAAGCTTCTATTGTGCTAATAACTTCTAGGCCTCTGCAAGCCAAGGGCACTGGTGAGTCAGATGGTCTTCTGTGCAAAGATTATATGGATACTTCAACTTATTATTTTTGGTGTTTCCCCTGCCAACATTATTGGTAGGTTTCTTATCCCCCTTACCCTTCTTTTTTTGTTTTGTCTTTTCATCAGGATGTTGGGTGGCCTTCAGGTTTGTTGATTGCACATAGTGTACATCCGACATTTGAGTAGGGGGAGCAGATGGACCAATGGTTTGGTTGGTCATTGTCTGCTATATTAACAATTGCTGCAATTGATTCAATAGCTAATCAACAAGCTTCCTTTGCGCTGAACCAACAATACCATTGACATGTGGTCCAAATATCTATCTGGTCTTGTCAAGTATCGACCATGGTACATATGGAAAAACTTCATAAAGTAAACCAAACTAAGAGTAAATAAGCTCTAGTTCTTGAGCTCTCATTATAGCTTCTTCTTATGAAAATACCCCCGACGTTGCGATGTCTTTAGATAACTATGGTACCAAAGACTTAAGGAACCACTCAAGTAGAAATGATGGTGGGATTGGTACTTTTATCAAACTCTTCCGGTATCTCCATTCTTGGATGTGATCTGAGATTGTTATCACTGAAATTTCGTCCACACAGGGCGAAAAGAACTC